>JABUQX010038317.1:5000-15000 GCA_015478945.1 Trachelipus rathkii
GACGAAACAGAAATGCTTTTGATAGTCATTATTTAGGACGTGTTTCGGGTGTTATCACAAGACGCCATAGAGAGACAACTAAACTCAAAAATCCAAATATTACAATAATATTATAAAGTTAAAATTAATAAATGATATATCTAAGGAAGCTGAGAATACCAGGTCATCAAAATAACACGCGCGAGATACCCCGTACGTCCAGCTTAGCCATAGTATGGAATATCAGCGAGAAATCAGAACGAAAAAAAATTAAGTATAGAATTAACAAAACAGAATATATATATTATTTAATTAATTATATTAATAAATAATTATTAATTAATAAAGATAATAATTACAGAATAAAAGTATTAAATAATCAATAATAATAAATAATAATAATAATGATAATACAAAATAATAATAATAATATCCACAATCAAAAAGACGATGACAAATAGTAATAAAATCTAAAAAACAATTAAAACTAAAATTTATATATAAATTATAACCTATAATATTACGCTGTTTATTGACAGTCTTGGGGAATGTCATATCAATAAATTAACAAAAACATACTGTTTAAATACTAGAAGTTAATTATCGAGTTTTTGTGACTTTTTAAAAAATAAATATATAAGTATACAATTTGGCAACAATTAGAGGTTGAATAAAAAAAAAATTCACAACAGTGATGAAAACGGGATTATTAAAGTTAAAATTAAAGTAAATAAATTAAAAACAGAAAATTAAAAGACAAAAATAATTAATTTGGAGGAGGGTCAGCCATCTGAGGTAAATTTGCGCGCTTTTCGTACTCATGCATAAGGGCACAATGCTCTCGAGAATCTTCGCTTCAACGGTAAAAACTGATCGAACAGGACATAGACGCTTAATGCTATCCTTGAGATTGTCATCGTACGTGTCTCTCTATATGGCTCTGATTCTCGCATAGAGTTTTCAGGTAGACAGTTGAGAGTCTAGTTTGTTCTAGTATGAAAGACGTCTCAGAGAGTTTGAAAACCTCGAGCTTGCAGCTGTAAGCCAGTCTCGCCCTTATCAGTATACGGCATTGAGCAGTCCGCTCCTACAAGAATAGGAGAAACAATGAACTGTAGTGATCTCATACAATATGACCGGTAAAATTCTTAGACATGTCCTGAAAAAACTAATTTCATTTTTCAGTACACCACACACCTGAACAAGGTTTATTATGCAAACTGAGAGGATAACGATGGACAAAAACAGTGTATGAAAATGACACTAATTGATATGTTACGACAGGAAGCTTCGGAGTTTCTACACGGAGAGAAGCGAACGTTAGACTCAAAAGCTGACTTGCGCAAATGAATAATTCCACATCTGGCTTGCGTAGGAGAGGGCGAAAAAAGTCTCTACGGATAATTCTAGTTTGACGAACTCTAAAATAAAATACAGTTGCTTCTGGGAAATAAATTGCAAATTGATTTACATTCTTTGTGACTTATTTTTTAAGTCTATTGTGCTCAAATGTATATGTTAATTAATTATCTTTTTTAAAATGTACTCACACCAACAAGAGACAAACGCCAACCTTCTAGTATACCTAAACAGTGCTGTTTGTTAATATTTTGTACATTCCTCCCAAAACGTCCAATGTCTTATCATAACAGGTATAATGACAATAACACGGTTATAATTTTGTATTTAATCTTTATTGTAAATTGTTTGAATTTTTGATACTGTATACTAGTTGTCTCACCGTTTGTAATAATTATTATTATTATTATTATTATTATTATTATTATTATTATTATTATTATTATTATTATTATTATTATTATTATTATATATTATTAATTTATATTATTGAAATAAGCTTTTATAAACTTTTTATGTAGGGGTCAAGTCCTTAGTCCGTATTGATGCCTGAACAATTTATCTGTAGTATTTAATGTTTGATTTAATTTACAATTTTCACTTTTAATTTAAATTTACGTTTTAATTTAAAATTTATTAGAAATTTGTAAGCTTACTTTTTAGTGACTTACCAGTATTTGTTACATCAAATTGGAAGAGATCTTTTTAAATGTATTTAGAATTTGTTATTATTATTATTTTGTTAGTTTTCTAATAGGTTGAATAATTTAAAAAATTAATAGAGTTTGCAACTAAATCTAGATAATGATTGTATAAACTGAATTAATTATATAATTTTTAATTATGTATTTTATTATTATTAATATATAATTATATTATCTATAATATATTATTATTATTATTATTTATTATTATTGTTATAAATTAATATTTTCATTATATTATTTTATTTATTATTATATTTTATTATTTTTTATTTTCATTTTCTTTATTCATGTATTTATATATATTATTCTTTTTATTCATTGAGGAGATATGGATTGTAGACTATCGTATTATTATTATTTTTATTATTATTATATATTATTATTATTATTATTATATTATTATTATTAGTTATTATTATTATTATATTATTATTATATTATTATATTATTATTATTATTATTATTATTATCTCTCGGCGTTCCTACCATAGTGGAAACGAAGTACGTTTTTCGATTAGACGGGACCTAATCCAAAAACTCTAGGAGGTCATTTCTTCCTTGTTATATTAAGGTTGCGATTACTGGTGGTTAAGATGGATCTTATGTGATATAGTATGTTAATAATGGAGAGATAATTATTCATTATTATTATTCTCTATTATCTATATTATTAATGATTATTATAATGGTATAGTGTATTCTCTATGTTATTATGTTATATATGGTATCTGTTCTCTATTATGTGGATTATCGTATGTATTGATGAATGATATACTAGATTTGCATCATATTCATATATATCATCATATACATATACATCAGTCATTGTCGATATGGCGAATAATATGATCTTAGGGATGTCCTCTATCATATAATCATCATATATCATCATGCATCATCATCATTCGAATAGCATGATCTATACTAATCATGGAGATGAGTACATCATTTCGAGATGATCATATATTCATGATCAGTTAGTGATTATATATTATGCTTGTTTGAGACTCCTTGAGATAGGGTCATTGCTGAAGTACCTCTATCAAATTTCTATACCATAAGTCTATTTGTATTATGTTTGATTGTGTGTATTTATGTATTATTTTATTGTGTTAATTATTACATTATTGATTTGTATTAGTGATATAGATTATTATTATGTTATTTGATGATTGTATATGAGTGTGTCATTAGGTGAAGTATGCATCATATTATGTGTTATATATGATATTATTATTATAGGTATGGTTCTCAGTTTAGATGTCATATTGGCTTATCAGTTAATTAACTGGTGATGGATGTATGTGATTGAGGTGTTGTATCATTTATGGTTAATATGATTGGATTAGTATAGTGTGTGGACTGATGATTATTTATGTGTGAAGATCTTGTATATGTGATATGGTATTAGTATTATGTATGAATGATATATTTAGTAGTAACTTAATTTCTCACAAAAGTGTCAGGACCTCACATAATGGATTTATTTGTCAAAGTTAGATAATATTTTATAAAAGTAGATTATTAATGATACTTTGTATTTCTTTTGTTTGTTATGTTGTATATATCATTAGCAGTTGGTGATGTAGTTTTAGATTGTCTCATGACTTCTGTAATTCTGATTTGGTTATTATTATTTATGATATACTATTATGATATTGAACTCATTATTTGGATTTACTAGAATGTTCATTTATGTTATAGTTAACTTATTATATATGTGTAATACTCTCATTATATTATTCTATAAGTGTGTTGATTAGTTATCTAATATATATGATATGATTATTTGTAGTATATTTATTTATATTATATAATTCTATATATATTATGTAGGATGTTAGTTTTTATATTTATTTTCTACAAAAATTATTTGTAATTCATATAGTTAATATATTATTTTATATTAATCGCTCATATATGATATTTTGATATGTATATACTATATTATTATTGTATTTGATAAATATTATTTGTAAACTAAGATACCCTATCATTATAAATTGAAGGTTAGCAATTTAGTCTCACAGTATAGCATGTAGTTATTGGCTATTATTAGTATTAATTATGACTATATATTATTATTTGCAGATATTATTTATATTATTATTATTATTATGATTATTATTAATTATTATTATTATTATTATATTATTATTATTATTCACTGATCTGATTTTTATATATATCTATTTATATTTATTACCTATTTTATATATTTATTAAAAGTATAGTAGCTAATTAGAATAAATTATTAGATTATAAATTGCTATATAGAGAGTGTCATAATTTTATAATTCCTATTAGTTTTAATTATTATTTTTACTATTATTTTATAATATTATATATTATATTATTAGCTATTGTGTATAATTATTATTATAATATTATTAATTATTATTATTATTATTATATATTATTAGATTATTATTATTATTTATATAATATATATATTAATTAATATTATTTATTATAATTATTCTATTATTATTATATTATTATATATTTTATTTATAATATATATATTTATTTATATCATTATTTTATATATTATTATTATTAATTTATTATTATATATATTATTATTATTGATATTTAATATATTTATTTTTATATATTTTATGTATTATTATTATTTAATAATATATATATTATATTAATTATTATTATTATTATTATTATTATTTTATAATTTAATTTATTAATATTTAATTAATTAATTGATATATGTTATATTAGTTATTATTAATATTATATATTAAATTATTTTATATTTATTATTATTATTATATATATTATTTATAATTATATTTTAATTATTATTATTATTATTATTTATATTATTTTATTAATATATATTATTATATTTAATTATTAATTACTTTATTATTATTATATTATGTAATTATTTCATTACTATTATTATTATTATTATTATTATTATTAATATTTATTATATATTATATTATTTATTATATTTAATTATATTATTAAAAAATAATTATTATTTTATAATCTCATTTAAATTATTTTAATTGGGAAAACTTATTTCCAAAATATTAAAATTTATATTCATATTGATAAACTTGATTGGTTATTATTTATTATTATTAATATAATTATTATTAATTATTATTATTGATTCATTTATATTATGTGTTATTAGATATATATGTATGAGTATTATTAATTATTATTATTTATTATTATTATTATTATTTTATTAATTATATTATTAATATTTATATATTATTTTGTTTTTATTTTATTATATTATTATTTATTTATTATTATTTAATTTTATTTATTGATAATTTTATATAGCTGTGATTATTTATAATATCATTAGTTTATAATTCATATGACAGAAATTATTTAGTAAAATATATATTAATTATATCGTATGTGATTGTAAGGTGTAAATTAGTTAGTTAATTTACAGAATTTAATAACGTACAAGGAGTTTATATCTACTATGATATATGATAGTTTATGGTCAGTACTAAATACATTGTTCTGAATTTATTAGC
This sequence comes from Trachelipus rathkii, assembly GCA_015478945.1. Classification (NCBI taxonomy): domain Eukaryota; kingdom Metazoa; phylum Arthropoda; class Malacostraca; order Isopoda; family Trachelipodidae; genus Trachelipus; species Trachelipus rathkii. The sequence continues at coordinate 10,576 of JABUQX010038317.1, forward strand.
TATTATACCTTATAGAATGAGATTTGCCTCAATTATATTATGTATAATTAATATAAATATATCAGTATATATAAATAATTGTAAGTTAATATTTATTATGTAATAATTGCATTTATTTGATTGTTTTAAATTTCTAGAATTTATTATTATTATTATTAATTATATTATTATTATATTATTATTTATTAGTATATTATTATTATTATATATATATTGATTATTATTATTATTATTATATGTATTATTATTATTATTATTATTATTATTATTATATTATTATTATTAATTATTATCTATTATTTTATTATATTATATTATTATTTATTATTATAATATTATTATTATTAGTATATCATAATTATTATTAATTATTATTTATATTATTATTTTATTATTATTATTCATTATTAATTATTATATTATATTTATTTATTTAATTATTATTATTATTATTAATTTATATTTATTCATATATTATTATATTATTTATTTTAATAAATTTTAAATATTATATTTATTATTATTATTAAATATATTATTTTATTATTATTTATTATTATATATTATTATTAATTATACTATTTTTTATTAATTATAATTATATTAATTAATGTTTATTTTATATTATTATATATTATTTATTATATATTATTAATTAATTTTTCTTATTTTTGTTATTATTATATAGTTTATTAATAGTTTATTATGTCTTAAATTGACGTTTTTGATCCAAATCTTTTGTGTATATTATGTTATTATGTATTATTATTATTACAAAGGCCTTTTATTTGTTTTTAATGTTTATTATTATTATTATTTATAATTATTTATATTATTATATGTACTATATAATATTATATATAATATATTATTATTATTATTATTATTATTTAATTATATATTATTATTATTATTAGTATTATGATATTAAGTATAAGTATTTGGTATTAGTATTGAGCGAAAGGGCAAGTTTACTACCTTACAGTATTACATAATGTTTATATTTTATTATTATTTGTATTGATTAAATTATTATAATTAGTATCTGAGTCATTTTGAGAGTGGACTCGATATGTATTTAGTCAGTCATTTATTCGTGGATATATAATATATTCAATATCTCTATTATTTATTGTCATTATGATATTACCTTAGAAATATATTTATTCTGTAAACTTATTGATGCTCATTTTAATGTAGAAGATGATTTCCATGTTACTTTTTATACGTCACTATGGTGTAATTAATGATTTGTAAAAAAAAATTATTATTAGTTGAATTATATCATCATTGATTAAATATGTTTAATATAATTATTATTATGATCTCGGATTCATGCTCAGAGTGGGTTATTATTATTCGATGTATTTCTGTCTATATTATTTGTTCAGTGATATTGTACTCTATATTTATATTATTATTACACTGTATGTAAAATATGACAATTTCTATTACTTTATTTAATATACCAGCGCTGTAATAGAGGCAGCTTCAATATTAGTATATTACGAGCGAATTATGTAGTCTTCGATAATAGGATATAATTTCTATAAATTGATTTATTTTTCTATTAGAGATGATCGTTCATGATTCACGTCTAATGCACTTGATGTTTACCTTCCAACATAATCCAGAGCCTCTGAATATATGTATAGTCGCGTACTATAGATTAATCTCTTGTGTGAAGAACTCCTTGTATACTCGAAAAATATTCTTCTTCTTCAACTACATTCAACTTCTTTAATATACATTTTAAATCTCAATATAAGATAAGAATTAGTCTAAAAAACTTAATAGTGGTGTATTACAATGTATTAACCGACTATTTTAATAGATGAACATAAAAACAGAGGACTGTGTAACAGAGATCAACGCAAGGCATATAAATTAATTGGAACCAAATTACATGCATTTGAACTAACAATAGGGGTGGGGGCATACTCACTTTCAAAAACTTGGGGTCCTAATTCTTCACATGATCGCAATAAAAGTTTTAGTTCTTATGAAGGCTGTGGAATCGGTTATACGATATAAACTCAGATTTTCGGTTCAAATTTTAGAAAATTACTCTGTAAACTTATTTATTAATGGGTAGTCTATGACCCCTATAGAATCAATTTCTATATATAGAGCTTCATATAAATATGCGGACTCTAAGAAATATATCGAAAAACATGCAACAATCATTTTCCTTAATTCTAGAAGTAATAGATGTGCGTTGAATATATAACAAAATATACGATCTATCAGACGAGATAAATTGTGCAAATTGGGTGATTTCTACTCATAACTTAATGTATCAAATGTTCGTCAATTACATCAACACGTACTACGAGCGAAGAATTGATAAATAGTTGTTCCTGTGGGTAGGGGGGAAGGGGCTAATGCCAATCATGAAGTGATATTTACTCTGAGGAACTCACTGGATATCTCTAAATATCAATGGTTAAGATATATATATAAACATGTAATACCGATATATATCATGTCTGGCATACAGAGTTTACTTCGAGAACTAATATATTTAACTCTCAGACACTGACTTACAAAAGAGATCTCTAGTGAATTATCCGAGAGTTCTGAATACGAATTCACTCAGATGAAGACATCTCGACTTTTCATTCCAACATACGATAGAGAAAAAGGTTACTGAGAGAGAAAAATTTCGAATACGTTACATATTATTTAGAAGTACACTTGCTGATCCATGAGACTGATAATTATCTCCAAAATTAAGAGATAACATTTGATGTTAACAGAGTCCTCATGGCTACACAGCTTTTGCACTAGTTATCATCTAAAGATTCCGATTACCCAAGTGACTACTTCTAAACTAAATTTAATGATTCCGAGTACTCATAAATCGAATCTGTATACACACTTTAATAATATATACTATATCTTAGAAGCTACAAGATTCAACATCTACGGGACTTTCGATTCCGAATACCACTATTTACGCATATAGAGAGACTTAGAATGATCTAGGTTCGGTTGTAATCACACTCAATGTAATCAACAATCGATATAGCACGATCTCACAATGTTACAGAACTGAATTTAATATAGCTAGATATAGACCAGACCCAAAATACGCCATGCGCAGCTCAGTACTAATGACTGCTTATAACGTCGGTAGAGCCATCATCTGATGAAGGATTCCAGACATATCATAACGTGATTTCTTCTTCTCACGAGTAATTATTTGTGTATATCCTATCATATCACTGTGGATGGTATCTAATTAGGTAATACGCGGTGTGTATTATTATAAACAAAAATGTGATGTTTATTCTCTATTACTCGATCACTGCCTCACCTCTGCAGTCTGTATATCCACTATTTAAAACCTTGTTACTGAATCATATTTTACAGAATGTGCGTTCCTTATCTCTGGTTTTTATCTATTTTCAATATCTTATCTTCTCTTTCAACAAAATTTCTACCGTTTCAAATTTTAACACAATTCATATAGCCAATATATATAGCTTGACACACACTATTCTAAATATATTTTGAGCCATATATAGTTCTCCCGAATTGAGTAAGAGTGATCTTATATAATCATAATAATAGTTAATTTAATAAAGTATCATTTAGCAAATAAACATTTTTAAAAGAAAAACGCTTGACTACTGAATTAATGTGTCCCGCTTCGATTTATTAGCTTACTGAGATAAAGCTGTGTATAGACTATAGATATTAATACAGACTTCCTCGCTACATATATAATCTCAATACCCTAAGACGATTGAACATATGATTTGATCATCGAGCATATATACAGTAAATATGACATTTTTTTACATGCTTTTCAAATTTATGATTCCTGTAATTTACGCTACGCTACGTTCACCAAATTTATTTATTTCGTACAACGTGTGCGTACGTTTTTTAGAAACGTACATGTTTCTTCATATTAATATGCCACGATAAAGTTATTCATTTTTTATATATATAATAAGTTATCAGTGAATAAGAATATTTAAATAGCTTTTATTCTATTGTTCGGAATCATTGGTAAAAGAATTGAAGAGAAAAAGGAACGAGAGGCCCGAACGCTTTTATTTTCGAATTTTTCTCACTCAAAAGAGAAAAGTAACAAAGGAAATAGGATTTATAAAAGATAATAGGGGTATATATATATATATATATATATATATATATATATTATATATAATATAATAATATATATATATAATATTATAATATATATTATTATATTATATAATATATATATATAATATAATATATAATTAATGATTACCTGGTAATGGTGTAGTAGGTATATAACGTATAGATATCATTCGATTCTCAACGCAGGAGCGGCGTTTCTTTGCCTTCCTATTATAGATTTTTCATATACCTTACTCTTTTATAATGTTTTTTTATCATAATATATATATATATATTATTATATATATA
>JABUQX010038317.1:17500-25000 GCA_015478945.1 Trachelipus rathkii
CAAGCTTCGCAGTAAACATCTAGTAGCATGTCTATAGGTGCTAGGTGCTCCATTCCTCTCTCTCCCAGTTTCATCTATAACAAAGTACAGCGAGCGCACATTGAACCGGATTTGATCACAACGGTTATCACATCCAAGATTGTCGCGCATTTCAATCCTCTCACTCCCCCAGATTAAAAGCTGCCAGTGGAACTGCGAGCTTGTACTGATGCAGCGATTTTAATTTTCTTTATTATTTCTGGGGCAAGAACATTCGTGGTGTTATCAAATAACTTCTTTCCTTTGTTGAACATCACTCACATATTTCTAACTGAAACTCCGGAAAGCACATATCCCTGTTTGTTCTTCTGGCCTATCCCTCACTTTCCCGGTTCAAAGGTGAATGCGGGGGGGGGGGGGGCACAAAAGCGTGTTTGTTCTGCGTTGAATAGATTTTGAAAGTCAGCTCTTCAGGATCGAATGTGGGCGTGATGAAGTTCAACAATCAAATTAACTTTCTTTATTCAATAATATCGAAGAGATTTATCGATGAAACCTTGTCACGTATCTGCGGTGATCCATAACAACAAAGTCTGGAGCCTACCTTACTTTCGCTTCAATTTTCCAGTTCTTTTCGATTTAAACCAAATATTTTAATAATAGACGAAAAAAGAAAAAAAAGTACAATCCGACAAACTGCAAAAAACCCTTCATCATATTGGTAGATAAACGTGGGCACCAACGCGCTTCGGAGATTTAAGTTTCAAAATTGTGGTGAATGATTTTTTTTTCTTCTTTTTTTCTTTTTTTTTTTTTTTTTTTTTAGGGTTGAACGTTAGCACTCTAAAAAACTATATATATAGTGTCTTTAATGTCATTATATTGGGTGACTGTTTCTCCGACATCATGTTAGGGTCTGAGGAGTTTCATTTTTCATGCAGATTCTTTTGGGTTGGTGTTTTGAGAGTACTGAGAAGGGCCAAAAGACTAATCATAGGTGTCTCATACTCCCTCGCTAGTATTCTTGATAATTTATATTAATTAATATTTGTATTGCTACACATTTATAGTCTCTAACGGATGTGCACGCTTGGCGCCCTATTTTTTTCGTCTATAAGTTCTAATATAGAAAGTAATCTAATGGCTGTGCAGTTGGCGGTGCATAATGGCATTTTCCAGAACAAGTTGATGATGTGTTTTTCATTCGATTTAAAGTTTTAGCATGAAATGGCAAATTCGAGAATTGTTTGATATATAAAAAACAGAATTGTTACAGTTTAAAATAAATTAAATAGGAATGATGTCACGTGCCGTACATGTTAGAACAGGATTTGGTATTGCCCGTACGTGTTTATTATGCTATATAATTTTTTTTTCATGGTTACATGTGTGCTGGTTATTTTATTTAAACACTTGAGAAATTAAGTATTGTTATATTAACATCCAATGAAATGTTAAATATAAGGACTCTCTACCTTATCTATTATAAGGGTTCGTTCGCTATTTAATTATACCTATATTTAAATTTATTTTTTCTATGCTTCTTTATACCTCTTCTTTTCATTACTCTCTTTTTCAATAAATGGAATGAAACTTAATTTCAATATTCAACACATTTACGAAACCTAAAACTGCCAAAACAGAAGCAGAATAAAAAGAATAATACCTCTTAAATTCATTACATTCAGAACCTCTTCTACCAATTTACACGCATTATTATATATGAGAGCCATATAATTTACATTAAAATGAAATTCACGTTTAACTTTATTAACATGTATTTATTTTACTGACTACAAATATTAAAAGTAAACCTTATATTCACATCTAGTAACACAATGTAAAAATTTTTAAATCATCAAAGATTAAAAGCTGAACCGTGATTTCCTAACTTTATCCAAATGTACATATTTACAATAGCAATGTTAGATGGCTCCCTTACAGCTCACGTCTACGATTTATGGAATAGTATACAATTGCATCATTCCAATCTACTTTTTCCGTACTTGAGTGAAAACTTGGGAGTCTCTATTCCACCACCACATTAGCACTAAATTAATAAAATTATAAATACGCCACATCGTAACCATTCACATTTCACATATATCAAGAGAACCACATAATAAATTTAGGAAGAAAAGATATGCAATGACATTCTTATTAATGCTTTCAGTATCACAGTTTAGTAATATTTAATTGAACACAAAAACGCAATACTCTAAACAAGTACTTCCTTATTAGATCTACTAGTCTTATTTATAAGGGAATTCATTACTTTCATTAAATCTCTATATTACTCGTCGTCAACAACACAGATTATGCGATTGAGCATCTTAATAAATAAATAATTTTGGATACATATAATTTACATTACATCACCGTCAACAGCATTTACCGTGTCTACAAATTGGGTAAGTTATAATATAAGAAATACTGATTATATAAATTTATTGCCTATAAAAAATTAATATTTACTACTTATATAAATACATTTTTTTTATATTTCCAATTAGTTATATAATAATATTAATAAATCAAATTCGTTTTCTTCAAATCAAATTAATGAATCTTAAATCACTATTTATTTTATCAATGTAAATATTATTATATAATTTATTATAATTTATTCCATATCCTAGACATTTGAATAAATATATGCATATTTTAGTTTCATGATATATATGATAATTGATCACACTAATTCTGAGACGATACCTCAGATCGAGTATAGTAATGAGTAATGTTAATTTATTATATTTATTATATAATAAAATATAATAGAATACTATAATATACCCACAAAAAATACTTATAACACCTAATAAAATATATTAGCCATAAAATTAAAACAAAGAACAAAAAAAAAAATACACATTCAGAAATCTAAAAAAAAAAATTATTCATAATTTAAATTCAATAAAGTAAAAATCAAATTAATTAAACTCTAATAATAATATCACTGAAATTACATAATAAATAAATAAAATAATAAATAAATAATAAAATATTAAATAAAATAATTATATTATAATAAATATATATTATAAAATAATAGAATAAAAATACATAGATTTATAACAAATAATCGGAAATAAGAAATTCATGAAATAATCAGTGGAATAGAAAGCTTAATCCAAAAATTTGTTAAAATTTGTTTCTAATTCTTGTTAATAATACACAGAGAAAATTATTAGAATTAACAAAATTTATGATAAAACAATTCGTCCCACAACCAGTAAATAAATTCAAACCAACCAAATCTCCTCATACCAACCAGCAACAAAAATCAACAGCAACAAGAAACATATAATCTAATAAATGTTTCTCAATTTATATTAATAATTCTGTTCTTTTCATTAAAGCTTTTTAGCAACAATGTGGCAACTCCTAATTTATTTGCATCAAGAGCTACATGCAAGTTCAATGAGTAATATGTCGATATATTTTATATTAATATATTAATCTTTAAATTAAATAATTATTATTATTATTATTATTATTAAATATAAAAATATTTATTATTTTATTTAAATAATTTAGCATATTTATTTACTCATCAATATACTCGATTGTATTATGACTATTTCATAGAATTCATATTATTATTATTTCAGTTCATAATTACTATTCACCCTTATTGATAACTTCTAATATGCAATTTATTCATTTTATTTCTAATTTTATCTATATTCTATTAATATTAATATCTATTTATAGTTATAATTATAATTTTAATTAATATATTAATATGATTATATTTATATCTATTGATTGTTATAGTATATTTATATTTATTTATTTAAAATATTAAATATTATATTAATTATATTTCTCAATTCTATCTAGAGATCGGGAATCATTTGATTTATCTCAGAAGGAGACACTGAATTTTGTCACTAATCTTAATAACTTTCATACTCACATTAACAACGTACATTATAACATAAAATTCACTAGTGAACATTTAAGAATAAGAAGATAATCTTTCTAAGAATAAGAAGATAATCTTTCTAAGAATAAGAAGATAATCTGTTTCATAAATATAATTGAAATCGACTAAATTTTTATATTTTAAGATATACATTGAAAAAAATATAGACACCAATTACCTCAAAATGCTTATGCATATATTAATAATAAGAAAATAATAATTCTGTATATATAATACAAGTATCATTATATACCATAATTTATATAATAGTAACTTTTAACTAGGTATCATACGACTGTATTATGATCAGGGAGGGTAAGATTGACTTATAACATATATTTGTCCATAGAAATAATCATAAGTATTTTTAGGCTATATCGTTCAATTCTAGTGTATTGACTTAAAACGGGTTATAAAAGAGAATTTAATACAAATATAATAAAAGAAATGATATCTAATAAATAAAGAGTGCAAGTTTAGAGCAGTAATATATCACGGATAACTTAATTTTGTCAGGAGAGAATGACTCATAAGGCTTATTTTTCGACCAGTTATTTTACTTAAAAGGATACTAAAACTGATAGATTATCCTATTATGTTCACTTAATATTAGATATCTCTCGAGATTGAATCGATATAATGACTATCGCACACCATGTGTTTTAATTCTCTTTAAAAAATTGTATGATATAAGGAACTTGACATTAAAAGATCCAGACACTGTGAAGGCGAATTTCACTCTATATCCTAGTTGAGAAAAACTTCATAGCTTGATTCTACATAAAATTATTGTATTAAGAAACGTATTCTAAAAGATTTTAAACTTAACAGTTATCACAGAACTTTTTAAGATAATATCAAATTTGAATAAAAAACTTTTTCTTTTTACACACATCGAAACGAATTCCCTGTGTTATCATTCTTTATCCCAAAGTACTTGTCGAAAACTAGGATAAAAGCATAGCACGCTCCATGTGCAGATGACGGGATTCATTTAACTCATGTTTCGTTAACTGTAGCAACAGTGATACTAGACAATTTTCGGCATTTGCAAGACTTCGCTATTCAATTACATTAATTATGGATAATTATGAACGATTTTTAGAGAGAAAAATGTAGGCATAAATATCTCATCGGCAGTGCCTTTATACGAAAATTCAGACCTTTATTGGATATACCTCGTATTTAATAAATTAATTATGTATTTAATTGTATATGTTACTATTATACGTATAATGTGAATGATTGACGTAGGTTATTTAACTTATAATTTGAGAAAAATACTACTGTTCTCAGGAGTTAATAGTGTATAATTACATTCATATTTTTTATAATTTATGGCTTATTAATATTCTATACGTAATACGTAAATTGAGAACATCAACTTAAAGATAATAAAAATACTTAATTATACTCTTCTGTTTTGGGAGCAGTTTATTATTATAGCAGTATTCGTATTTAATTTTTGTGTATAGAACTTACGTTTCTTGCAATTATAATATTAGATATATTTATAAAATTTAAGTAACTGGTTATAAATAAGTTATCAGAGTTTGAAAAATATAATTATTTTAAGGGAATCTTTAAATAATTTACTTTGATGTAATTAGTATTGCGTAAGATCTAGTAGAGCAAGTGGTAAGCTCTGTGAATAATAATGTTTATTTGTTAAGGTACACTTGATTGAACAAAATTAACCATGAAATAAAAATAATGCATTTGCATGATAAAATTGGTTTAATATTAGATGTCCTAATATCCTGTATAACAATGTGTATATTTTCAGTTATATCACCTCAAATATTAGCTCTCACCATTAGAAGAACAGATAATCGATGTGACTCTCTATGTAATTAATAAAAATTTATAATATTCATCACATAGCTCGATACTAAATTGTTGAATAATATAATTCGTCTCTTTCGAGGAGGTGACAGTGGTTAATTAGGATAGTTGACGGCTTTAACGAAGATAGTTGATATAGAAATTTATTAAAATAAAAATAGGGAATAGTTTTTATTAGTATTAAACAAAAGAAAAGTCTCCTCCATATCATCTCTTTGTATAGTAAATTGCGTAAATTTCTGCATGAAAATGGCCCGTTAACGTTAGAATAAGACCATCCTATAAGCTAGTACATACAGTTAGGCGTAGTCAAGACAACTTACGCTAAAAGTTAAGCTCGAGCGGGATACACAGAGAGAATCTACATTACGTGGATCAGAGATTCATACAACATTCAATTACTTCCAAAATTCAAAAGCAAAGTAGCAGAGAAGAATGATTGCTAGTTCATATCATACTTTATCTTTGACCTTTGCAGGCTTCAGTAACTTGCTGACTGGTAAGATGTTTAAATTGAGTTTATCTAACTACTCAATCTCATTTGATTGAGCTTAATCAGCTCCAGTTGAAACGTTGAATGTTGTGTTTATAATACATATCACTGTATGAATTAAAAAGAAATACTTAAATATAATATTCTATTATCAGATATTATGACTTTAATGATATAGATCAATTTTTGCAAACCTAATAAATCCTCCTAGCCATGTGATCATGTCTTTACTTTAAAGCGCACGTGGTACTTCAAGTTCAACCAGAGCCTTATATTATAACTACCTATTCTTAGCAAGATTATATTAAAGTATTAGGTTGATTTTACGAGAGCATCAATCACCACTCAGATTCATGATTATGCTTTCACTATTGGGCGAAAGCTGCTGAAATACCAGTATGGAATTGGACTGTACTCAATTAATTCATTCACAACACGTATCGCTAGGCGCACGGAGAGTCTCACATAAGCTCAAAAGTTTTAAAACGAATGATCAGTAAACTCATTCGAATCATAACACCGACTTCACGTAGACACACGTTAACCCAGTTTGGATACCTTGGGAAGGTGACAGGCATCGACTTTATTACTATATGCCCGAATTTACGTGCTCTTTTAACCACATTTCTTTTATTTATAACTTTTTATTTAACTTACTTTTTAATTTTATTCAAGAACTATTGTAGTGTCTAATATACTCTTTGAAGAGAAGTGTTACGTCTATATCAATTATCCATAGCTGTTATTATGATAGTATGTTATTATTCATGAGAGGTCACCCGTATAACTACAAAATTATCCAATTAGGAGTCATCATAAATATAACCACTTACTAAATTATCCACTAAGAACAAAAACCTATTATCATTCAACGCGATATCGGTGACGGGAACTCTCTACGAAAAAATACTATCATATCATTGATCATTACATATACGTGTTTTATAATCACAAATAATTACCAAATTAATTGATCTTTAGTTCGTGCAATATTTAAAATATATAATTTAAAAAAAATATACTTTTGTCTTTGGTGTTTAAGAAAATGTTAAAAATAAATTACATCCAACTACTAACTTAATTCACCCTATTTATCCACATCAAATTAAAAATAATCAAACTTATCATTTACTTTAACCTAGAGCAAATGAAAGACTAAACGGAATAGTAAGAATACAAATAAAACAATGGCCGCTTTAACCACTGACATTTCTACTCGGTATAAACTTCAACATAATCGTCCACAATAAGT
>JABUQX010038317.1:35000-37160 GCA_015478945.1 Trachelipus rathkii
TTTACGTGAAGGAAAGGAAAATAGAATCTAATTCAGAAAAATCACATCGGTTATGACCTCTTAGGGACCTTTCACGATAAAGCAGTGATTATTCCAAGGATGATTAATTAAAGTTCAAAGTATAACCGAAAGTCCAACCAGAGTCCTAGCATTTAAAAATGTCAAGATCCTCCCATAGACGAAAGCTGGGGCCACTTTTTTTTTACTTGAAGTAATAGAACAAAATACAGAGAAGTGTTTGGGAGAACCAAAGGGAAAGCAAATAATTTCATAGTGAACGAAGTGATAGAAGCTTGAAAAAGGCCTTGTTTATTGCGGTCATCTGCTCATTTCCAAGACCATCAGAGATTCAAGTAGAAAGCTATACTAATTGCCCAAGACTGTTTTAGACAAAGAGAAATTATGTGCGAGATGATAGAAAGCACTGGTGGTGATAGATTGGAATCAACTACTGCTCTGATTTCAGGAAATGGAGAAAAAATTTGTAATGTTTTTTTTTATTTTGGTGTTTAGTATATAAATAAAAATAAATAATCGGTAAATATAGATTAGCAAGAGAAACCAAGTCATTAGGTATCAAATGTTGAAGACTCCAAATACGGAAAATGACTTCAGACAGTCTTTGTACTCATTCACACACACATCATTCGCTTTGAGTGAAATTTGAGGAGAGAGAGAGAGAGAGAGAGAGAGAGAGAGAGAGAGAGAGAGAGAGAGAGAGAGAGAGAGAGAGAGAGAGAGAGAGAGATAAGGAAGAAAATAGAATTTTCTGTCGGAGCTTTCAAATAAAACGTTCAAACCACAGACTTTCAAACAACAGACTTTCAGTTAATGACAAGATATGAGGCCTTGAAGTTAAGAGGGTCGTGTTTAAGAAATTGAACATTAGAACACAGTACGAGAATGCAATAGAAATTATATGAGAAACATGAGCGATCAACTGTTCACGAACCGAACTGCCAAGCCACGGGAAACAAGTTCATTGAGAACAAAGTTTTGATATCGTCCTCTTATATATATATATATATATATATATATATATATATATATATATATATATATATATATATATATATATATATATATATATATATATATATATATATATATATATATATATATATATATATATATATATATATTGGATGAAAAAGGAACGGATGATGCAGAATGTAGCAGGAAAGTTGTAAATGGTAGGAAAGTGGCTGGTGCAATTAAATCCTTGGTGAATTTGAAGGGACTAAGTCTTGAGTGCGCTAGGGTTTTACATGAGGGTGTGTTGTTGCCTGTGTTAATGTATAGTAATGAACCTACGGACTGGAATAAGAGGTATAGATACAAGGTACAAATTGTTAAGATTCACAATCTCAGGGGCGTGCTAGGTGTGAGAAGAATTGATAAAATGAAGAATGAACGCATTAGGGAGTTGTGTGATGTGAAGAAAGGAGCAAATGAGAGAATAAACGAGATAGTTTGGTAAGATGGAAAGGATGGTTGATAGTCGGTTGGTTAAGCGGATGCATAGTGTTGAGTGTGCTGGAAATCGACCTGCTTGGTGCCGAAGAAAAAGTGGAGTGAGCCAGTAAAGGAATGTCTGGAGGAGAAAAATATGAGTTGCAGAGGCGAGAAGAAGGGTTCATAACATGAGTGAATGGAGGGGTTATGCGAGAGGGTATGGTTGTGAGCTTTGCCCAGGTGATGAATCCTACATTGACGAGATACCACAGTGAGGGTCCGTCTTAGTCTCGTGAAACCTCTGGGTAGATTTTTCTGACCGCGACGAGTTCTTACTTGAGGATACAAAGAGGAGGGTAAAGGGGTGCTTTCTTTTCGACTTGCATCATGCTTTTCTACTACTTTTCTGTTCCTGTGTGTGTGTGTTACGCACCTCACCCCTAATCTGGAGATAGGAGGAAGAATATTATATATATATATATATATATATATATATATATATATATATATATATATTTCCATATCGCCTCTTTAATTATATTTGGTTATATATATATATATATATATATATATATATATATATATATATATATATATATATACAATATTTGTATCGAAGTTATGCACGAAAAACGCGAAAGCGTTTCTACGATAAATGCGAAAACGGTTAAACACCCAACAAATTCCAGTACCGAACGAAGTACG
>JABUQX010038318.1:0-7500 GCA_015478945.1 Trachelipus rathkii
AAAGAATAAAATATGTCATCGACAAAACTAGTATCGTAAAAGCTAAGATGGGCTACTTCTCAAAATAGACGTTCTCCCCAGCATCACTTGAGGGTTGACGGCCTCCGGTTGTGGGGTTGGTGCAGTCACGGAATTACCGACCAGTTCTGACGTACGGTCTTCTTTTTTTAATTTCTGTAGCCTTCGTGGTTTTCTCATTAATTCAATTTTGTTGAACATCACCTATGTCTTTCCTACCTCGTTTTTTTCAATTGCCAATGCAGTGGTTAATGATACAGCTTTGTGAGGAAAATTAATGTTCTCTGACCAGTTGTTCTTTCAAATATTTTATTAATCATTTGAACGTATGTTCAGCAAACATGAGTATGCAAAACCAATTGTGTGCATAACAATAAAAGAGAAATAAGGCTTACCTTAGCAACTCACATTGTCACTGGCAACAATATAAGTATGCCATTATGGTTGCAATAATTTACGCATTTTAATGTTGGCAACCCATGACTATATAAACATTTTGTGTTGCATGACAATTAAAGAATAAAGCGTAACCTAGGCAACTCACTGTTGTACAAAATGCAACAACTAATAAGTTATGTCAATCTGGTGCCAAATAATTTCACAATGATCAAAAACATATTTGAAAAGAAAACTGTTCAGAACTAATTTCTCCAGCCGTACATGCAATCCACTGGCATTCTGTCGTTTCTTTCTTTGAAATTTGATTGAAGTCTTTCCGAGATAATTAAGCCGCTTATTGATCACTTACAAGTCAACGATTAATCTAAGTGCCTACTTTATTTACTTTTACCAAATTTGACTGACTATCACCTAACCTCTTCGATTGCTTGAACTAAGAATAGAACACTATTCTCAATGTTTCCTTCTTTCTCTGCAAATTCAACATAAATATTTTTTGGGATGTTCAACATGTTTCCACCATCATTATTAGCTATTTCTCTGGTTTTTAAGAACAGTTGGTGGAAACGAATCAACCAATTTCTCATATAACACGCATTGATCAGATGATAAAATACTCACTCCCACTTCCCTGGTTTTATTTTGGAAGTGACAAACCAAAAACCATTACTAAGACTTCTTAATTTCCAATTCCTTCTCACTCTATTTACGAAAACTCTTTTTCGCACCTCTCTTATTGCTCTAAATATTCCAGAGGAAAAGGAACAACCTTACCTGGGAAACCCTTTTCAGGCCCCTCGAAGTAGTGTAAATTGGTTAGAACTCGAAATCGTACTTAATATTGAGTTCCTTATGCATTATTAATATTGCTTTAACGGGAATGTGTCCAATAATGAATGCACCAGCAATACACAGACTGCGTCATATTCTTACAACGGTAATGGAACGGCGATAAGTTACATTATTCAATCCTCTTCAATTAAAGCGCATATAAAACGTTTTAACTCTGCTTATTCTTGCGCTATCCGCCGCGGGGAAAATACCTTCAGGAATTCTCAACTTCTTCAAACTCCATAAACGTTTGTGCTATTTACAGTAAATTTTTGCATTCGAATCAGTCTATAATATATATATCTATAATATATTGTTATTATATCATATACTAATATATATATTATATATATTATATATATATATATATATAATATTATATATATATATATACATATATATATATATATATACTATATATATATATATATATATATATATATATATTAATAACTACTATACATGTATATATAAATATAATATATCATATATATATATATAAAACTCAAAGTTCAGTAAAGATCTTAGAAGCTACGAATGCAACGAATTCACACAGAAAGGTAGTTTCATCCTCTTTTAAACTATTATGTTACAGAAAAGATTTTATCATTAGCACATTAGAGATGGTAAAATCGATGAGAAATTAATTTGAGATGAATGTAATTTTTTTTTGTCGTCTATTATTACTTAAAAAGTGCCCAAGGCACATATAATATTAAATAATGTCATTAAATTTTAATTGCTCCGGTCCTAACAGGAGCAATGGCACCTTATTGGTAGAGAGGACAAAAACAAACGGTCACTTGTTAATTATACACGTGGTTACTTTTGATTTTTATTTTTTTTTATTAATATAGTAATAAAACTTCCATTCCATTCTATTATATGACTGAAGGAGCTCTGCTTTTTTATATTTGCAGTATAGTTGATTTAAGCACGCCACGGCGCGGCACCACACATACACGCAATATATACTATATATATATATAACATATATCTAATAGCTATATAAATTATATATACTTTCTATATAAATATATTATTATATATTATTAATAATATTAACAATATATATATATTAGATTTACAGAGCTATGTTTCTTCGCTCTTTTATATGTACACTACTAAGCACACACGCGTATACGCGACACACGCACCACACATACACACACACACCACACCACAATTATATAGAAAGAGATTAAAATATTACTATATATACTATATATATATTATATATATATATATTATCTATACTATATATACTAGTACTCATATATAATCATTTTTCATGACTGTTGGTTGCACCATAGCTCTTTGTCTATAGGTATTGATTACACGAATGACTGTCTCGACGAGAATTAACCTTCTGCGTAGGTTGCTCGCCACTAGCGTGCCACATCGTAACACAAGAAGGTTGCCTTGTTTCACATGAAAAATTGTCACGGTGAATATTGGAGACTCAGGATCACTCGTTGTTAGTGCTTCCTTCTTTCTAGTCACATTCTGTTTTGTGGAACTTCCTTGCAGCTGCTCTTATCTTTGCTGATGCACAATACTTCAATCTCTCCTCTATTTAAGGATCCCGCTTCTGCGGCCCACCTGAGGGAATTAGCGACTTAGGCAAGGGACAGGGTGAGTTTACTTTTCTTAGTTTTAATTTGTGTTTTTCTTTTTGTAATTTTTTTTATTCTACTGTTATTTATTTTTCTGACCCCTCACTTTTTAAGGGCCTGCCAGTGGATAAAGAGTAAAAAAAAGAAAATATAAATAAGTAAAAATATAAAATAGATATTATTATATTATATAATAGTATAATAATATTATATATATATATAAATTATATATATATACTATATATTATATATACTATATATAATATATCATATATAGTACTATTAGTGATAGCTGCAGATGGTTCTTTTTTTTCGCATCGCGGATGCGGGATGCGGACTGTTTGATTATTCTATAACTATTATATATAATATATATATATAATATATATTATATATATTATATATATACTATACATTATATATATATATATTACATATAACACTATATATTATATAGGTATATATATATATTATTACTATTATATAATTAGTATATATAATATATTATATAATATATATAATATATATATATTTAAAATACTATTAACTAATATTATATATATCTATCATATATACACTAAATATATATATTATTATTATATAATATATATATATATATATATATATATATAATATATCATATATATATATATTATATATATATATATATAATATATAAATACACAAGAATATATATTATAAATATATGTATATAATATAAATAATTGATACTATTATTATATATATATATATATATATATACTATATATAATTTTATATTATAATAATATATAATATATAATTATAATATATCGGTTTTAGCACAACTATTTACATATAATTAGTTACCAGTTACGGGACGGGAAACCAATCAAATGCACCCACCCACTCTTTCCCAACCTTGACCTTAATGAAAGAGATTTTATAAATCGATCATTCTGGATATATTGAAATTCAATAAAGAAAGGTAGTTTTTGACAAACAATTTTCTCTGCCTTTTTCTGCGGAAGTATGGATTTCTCTTTTTATCACTAATTATCCAGCATTGCTACATGGCATCTCTCCCACTTGGAACACTAGTTTGAGGAACATACCAAGTATTTCCCTTGCAAGTTTACTCAAGCGTCGGTAAACGTTTTGCTTAACTTTCCATCAATTCTGATAGGATCATCATTTTGTATCTAGTCGTTTTTCTTCGGATGATAGCCTTCTTCAAGCATTTGCACTAATTTTTTAGGCTAAAGATTGTGTTTCTGTTGTGATGTAGTTGGGTGTTGGGGTGTGTGGTGTGAAAGTCGTGAGGTTATGCATTTACTTCTTAGGGAACGGTGTTTTTCTGTAGATTTCGGTGTTTTCCTTTTAATGGGGTGGCGAATTAACACTGTTCAGAGATTGAAGTTTTTTCAACGCAACACAACCAGGACGAATTTAAGTTGGAAAAAAGAATTATTTTTACAGTATAGAATACAGGATAGGAAGGACTACATTAAGAATGCATTTACTAAGAACGGTCATTAAATTTCTTTTAGGAAAACTTTCAGACATTGAGATATTTATGACATTTTTAATCTTGAGAAATCGTCCATTTTCATTTAAAGTGGTTCAAAATGCTTCCTTGGGTGAGAAATTAAAAATACATTCGGAGACACGAAGCTTTAGAGGCCGTGATTTTTCTTTGAATGTGGACTCTGTAACTACAAAATGGATTATGAAAAGCCATCATTTCTGTCATTCCGTATCTTTCAAGAAGTGTGAGGCCTGTTATTTCTCTCACATTTAAATTTGCTTGAGATTCATTTTGTTTATATTATAAATTCTTTTATGAATCTCGACATAAATATCGCGCAAACATCGAGGCAAGGCGGATGCCAATGCGAGCTTTAATAATGTGGCGGTGATCGCGGCTGCGAATGTACCTGCATCACTTAGATATACTTATATCTATATATAATATATATACTATATATAACCTTCATTATATTATTATATTATATATTAAATATTTTTTTGGGTACAATATAATCACCACAATAAGACCTGATTTTATACCCTTCAATTTATTACACTCTACTAATATATTAGATATACTATAATATTTTAATATTATATATTAAATATACTTATATATAAAATATTATATATATATATAATATAATAATGCATATTTATATATATATATATATAATATATATTATATATATTTATATATATATACTCATAATTATTTACTTATATATATATATATATTATATACTATATATATTATCTATAATAGTATCAGGGGCGGTCGGTCGTACAATTTATGGGTGGTTGCATCTGACATTTCACACACAAATTTTATATATAATATATAATTATATATATAATATTAAATACTAACATTACATATTAATATATATTTATATTAATATATATATAATATATATATTATATAGTATAATATATAATAATATATATATATATATATCATGTCGGATTATCCGCCTCCACCCACATTAATATCTATATATACATCATTGTATGAATTCAAACCATTTCTAAAATGAAGTGCAAAATGCCTAAAGTCAAATTGAAACTTGTATTAACAGCAGCCTTAAATACTCTAAAAATATTAAAAAAAAAAAAAGTGGTCAAATCTTTGTAAACTATTTAAACTCATAGGCTAACAACCTTGCTTATCTTAGTTAAAATTATTTAAACTAACTAAATACAAGATACCTTTTACTTAAATCTTAATATATAATGGTAATTTATTTGTTGCAATCAAGTAGTTATAATATTTATTTATTTCACTGTGCATGTTAAAAAAAAAATAAATGAAAATAAAACGATATGCCCCAAGAGAACTTTCAATACTTTATTCGATAAGTAGATTTAAAAAAAAATTGGCTTCAACTACCTGGAGGCGGATAAACGACATGAGCCATATATTATATATTACATATATACATATATACATATATATATACTATATATAATAATATATATACTATACTATATATATTTATATATATATAAATATATAATATATCTTATATATATATTATACGAATATATACTATATTAGTATAAAATATATATAGTAGATAGATAGATAGATAAATAGAATAATGAGGAGAGAGAGGAGGAGAGAGAGGAGAGAGAGAGAAGAGAGAGAGAAGAGAACAGAAGAGAGAGAGAGAGAGACACCGAAGCAGGAGAGTTAGAGAGAGAGAGGCAATTATAATACTAATACAAAGCAAGAGGACTCTGGATCAACCGCAAACAAAAGTAACATATTAGGGTTCGTTCCCCCGAGACGTTCATTTTTGGGAACAATGGGAGTCAATTTTCCGAATTGTTTGCTATCAAAATTGGATTCCTGTACTGAAAACACAGCGGTGTTCTTTTGATATGCAACGCAATTGTAGGTATAAAAGCGTACATTATCTTGGGTAAGTATTTTCGACACACATTTTCTTCCTCAAAAATGTATTGCAGGCATGTAGTTGCTAAAAGTGTCTGCAACATCATGTTGGATTTGACATTTGGATTAACTAAAATTTGATGACGTTTTCTTTTTCATTAAATAATAAAATCAATTGGCAAAGTTATTATAATAGATGACAATTTTAATTTCTTCTAATATTACATTACTACTAAAAATTAAAGAATGAAAAATAATAAATAGTTGCAACCTAGCTGCTAGTTGTATAAAATGGTGGTTGCGGCCAACTGCAATAAGGCACGAGCCGCCCTGATTCTATATATACCTATATAATATATATATATAATATATATTTATTATTATTATATATATATATCATATATATATTATACTATAGTAGTATTATATATATATATACTATATATATATATAGGAGAGATGGTGATTGAATATCAAATTGTGCTATTGTAAATACCCCTGATGTATTTTCGCCATGCTGGGATACGTCCTGACCCTAGCAGATGAGCGTGCATGTGGTTGACCACTACGCTACGACGAGACAAAAGAAGATCCCGAGAATACTTCTACTGTCCAAGCAGAGCATAACACGAACTCTTCCCGCTCGCACTACGATCCGAGGGTCACAGGGTACCGCGAATGGTGAATAATAATACCAAGACCGGGGATAGTATTATGTTATTTACAAATATAAGTTGGGCAAGAGTCGGACTAAACACAGGAAAGGCCCTGTGACAGACTCATTGACTTACAAGAAAAAAAAGAGAACTCTATGAAGGGGAGAATTGAGTTGCTATTTATAGTTTTATTGCAATAAAATACAAATTTGTTTTCGACTTTTAAACACATCTTCAACAAACACATATAGAGGCCTACATATATAATATAGCAAAACAGCATAACTATATATTATAACCACTCAATATATATTATATAATATATATATATATTATATATAATATTATATATTATATATATTCTATAAATTATTTAATTTTATAAAATTTTATGTAATTTTAATTTAAACTAATAATATTAATAATATAATTATTATATATTATATATATATATTATAAATATATATTTATACAATATATATCATATACATATATAATATATATATATAATTATATTTAAATATATACTATATATATATATATATATATTATATATATATATATATATATATAA
>JABUQX010038318.1:12500-34970 GCA_015478945.1 Trachelipus rathkii
GGACAGCAGCCTCAAAAGTATATGCATAAGGGAGAATTAGGAGCACACTTTGGTTTATGGCGAAACTGTGACAGATGATAACATCAGGAGCGCAGATCTGCAAGAACTGTGAATAGGTGGATGAGGCACTGAGTCAATGGCATGAGAATAAACATAGAAAATGGAAATAATGGTGATTGCAAGAGAAAGGGAAGAGATGGTAGTGAACATAGAAGATATAAGGCTAAGATATAATTTTAAGATTTTCGCGTGTATTTGATGATCAAGGAACGACAAGATGAAGACTTACAAGGGAAATTGGAAGATTTTCACAGAATGTGGGATGTTATTCCCGTTGCTAATGAGAAAGGGATACCAACAGAATATAAACATAAATATAATAATAAAAAACAATTCTGAGACCGATATTGTGTATAGGGATCTGAATGTCTGGACAACAGTGATTTCAATTAGCAATACCAAAAGGCAGGATAGAAGCTGTCGGAATAGAAGGTATTTAGACTCATTAGAGGGAGTATCATTAGAACAGAAATGAAGGAGCGAGCTGTGAGAAACCAGTTAGATAGGTTTGGACATGTGAAAAGAGATGAGAGAAGGGGAGGGATGAGAGAAATGTGATTGGGAGACCAAAAGGTAGGGACAGCAGAAGATCGAGGACAGAGATGAGGGTTGGTTGGCGGAAGCTGTACAACCTGAGCAAGACGGTAGAGAAGAACAGTAGGATTCACCGAACCAACTCTGCGCGAGAGGCCTGATGTATATCTCACGCCTTCATTCACAGATCATATACTCATATAAACTCACAGAGAGTGATATGAGAAAAAAAAAAAAATTAATAATATAACTTATTGACTATAAACCGTCCTATACTATAGAGTGCCCTCATCTTATTCGTGAAGCTAATAGCCTCACTATCTCTCTCGCTTCCTTATATATATATTATTATATATATATATTATATATTTAATATATATAAAGGATACTTTTGTATCTCGATGCCATAAAGAAGGTCCCAAACATATAATTCACGAGAATTCCTGGCAGTTTTTGACCAATTGATATCTTTTCCTGAATGACATCAAGCCGGTATGAGCCAGATACAAGTTGAAAAGACATATCTCGTCCTTCATCCCATCCATATTATCAAAGTGACGTATTCTTGTATATATATATATATATATAATATTATATATATATAATATATATTATATATATAGTATCTAGTATTATATATATTATATATAATATATACAGTATTATACTATATATAATATATATACTTGGCTGTTTTTCAATGCCATATATAGGTCGTTAAAACAATTATCCAACAATAATTGTTTTATTATTTTTAAAACAAAGTTTTAAAACATCTTACATCAATTTATCTTCTCCATTTTTTTTTCACCAAAATTTCGTAAACCTGTCATTCAGCAACATCATGTTACACGCTAATCCTGTGTGCATAACTTTCACTTCATTTTAAAAGAAGTGACCTAGTTAATTACATGTGTTCTAAAGTGTTCTCCTGGATATCTTGATGTGATAAGATTTTACTGTTTAATTAATTTTTTTTTTATATATAACTAGTGTTATTTTATTAAAGTACTTTAGGAGCAGATTTAAAAAAATAAAAAAATAAAAAAATAATTTTTTTTATAAACGTAAGACTTGGGAAGCTAGGCTTACCATGCAGGCCTTAAGCTATATCACGCAATTTCTAACTACGATAAGAAATCAACAAGATAGTTTGATGCGCAATTTCAGTTTATTATTATTATACTTAATATTATTCGCATCTTTATAGATTTTTGTAAAAAAAATTTTATCATCATAATTTGACTTTTTTAAAATCAAATCTTTATTTTTAAGGTCAAGATAATGGGCCTTCTCACGATAACTCTCATATGGACCTATTTCTTTGGACCTAACTAAATTATCACACGTTCATATTTTAATAGCCTACCTTTTTAATAGTTCTGATAACAAAATAGTCAAGAGTTTTAGTTTTGTAGGCATGAATTCTAACTTCTACATTTCTTAATTAATTATAAACGTTTATCACGAAAATGTCTATTAGGGTAGAGAACTAGGCCTTGACAAGCCCTAAGGTTTGATTTCAGGGTTTTCACAGAAATTCAACCTCACTGATCAATAAATAATTATTTGTATTCTTATTATTAGTATATTTTTTTAATAATAACGTGTATAATTTTAAACTTTAACTTACGGCTTATGGGAGTTTTAATCTTTTTGATTTAATTATAATTTCATTATACATAGTATTAGTATACCGTAATTAGTTTATTATTAATATTTGCCTTAGATATTTGCCTACGATTATTTATCGCAATTTTTGTTAGCCCCAGCCTCCCATTGTTTTTTATGTAAACTAGGCCACCGATCAAGACCACACATTCGTATTTTAATTTTTTTTTGTAGCCTACCTTTTTTTTAATAACCTCAAAGCTGGCCTAGTATTCCAGCTGGTTTTAAAAACACCGTTCAACCTTTAGGGTTTTATTTTCCTCTCAAAACTGACGAGGATTATTATTATTAATAGTTATTATCATCCTTATTAATTTTTAAACAAACCATAGGATTCATTTTAATTTAAAACATAGGCCCGCCGCAAGACTCTAGTCTATTTCTATTGACCTATCCTTTTAAGTAACCCTTTTATTTTTTTATTTGTATTATTACTATTATGAATATTTTAATTTTTTTGTTTTTGAATAATTTACAAACAAATTTAATCTTTGCTTTAAATTTACACCTAGGCTCTGACCAAAACCATGTGGGAAATATTTCAGTTTTTATCTTTCTTTTAAATGAACTTTATTCGCTAAGATTTATCATTATTTTTATCACTTTTTTTAGTTTAAAAAAAAAACTTATCAATGAAAAAGGAATTAAATTATTAGTTTTATTTTTTGTTCAAATTGCCTTACAAGAGGTACTCTCTAACGATAGACTAGCTATCATTCCCAGGTGTTTCAATATATATAATTTTTTCTCATTTGTTTTATTCAAATGTTATCAATTTTTATTATTATTATTATTATTATTATTATTATTATTATTATTATTATTATTATTATTATTATTATTATTATACAAAGGAGAAATTTATATTGTAAATCATATTCTTTATTATAATAACGAAGTTTTTGTTTCATTCGGGAACATTGCTCGCGTGTTCAGGTAAACCCCCTTCACCTAAACGTCTATTACTCTCTATTAATACCATTATTTCTCTCCCTCTCTACTCGCGTATCTAAATATTATATATTATTATTATTATTATTATTATTATTATTATAATGATTTTTATCATTTTTATCATTTTATTATTATTATTATTATTATTATTATCAGTTTTATGACTTAGATTTTTATTATTTTTATGATTAAAAAAAAAAAAAAAAGGGGATTAAATATTCTTTTATTTAACAATTTTCATTTATTTTTGTACTAAATGAAATCTGCTATAAAGAGAGATAGATCAGTTTATTTCTCATTTACTATTAGTCATATTATGGGTAATTTTTATTAAATTTTTTTTTTTGTTGATAATAGTTGTCTTACGCCTATAATTTTGTTAAAATCATATTATTATAATTAGCTTTTTGAAAGATTTTTTTTTTTACAAAAGTTAGCTTGCATTTCTTTTTATCATAAGATAGCCAAAGAGGCCTTATGCCGAAATTTAGTCTCGCAGACTGGTAAATATTGAACAAAATTTAATACAGGGTCGAAGCAGATTTGAAAAGCTATCTGGGTAGATGTTAACACAACATTTTGACCAATTTATATGAACCATTCTTCTACAACTAGTACAATTATCATTATTATTATTATTTCAATTTTTTTTGTTATAAAAATATTGTTATTAATAATACACACATAATTTTAAACTAACTTTAGCCTTTGTTGTAAATTTTGAAAATAGACCATGCGGTTGTATTTTAATTTTTTTTGCCTACCTGATTTTTGTTCGAATATCAAAATAACTGTGATATATTAAATCTCAAAATTTCATTTCATGGGACTTAATAATTTGGAACTTAAACAATATTAACTTTGAGTTGTGGTTACTATTAAGCCCTATTTTACACCGATTCAAAATACAGTACTTTTCTAGCTTCAAGTTAGATTGTAAAAGCTAGCAGAGTAGGCTTTAACATAAATTTCAACCATACTGTATCATACATTCATCGAAGAGTACTAATATTTGTTTTCATTTTTTTAATAATTTTATTTCTAAATAGTAATATTTAAAACTGGCAAATAAGAGGGGATATAATTTCACCATTTTCTTTTGTTATAAATATTAATATTTCAATTCATTACTAATAAATTTTTAAAAGCGGCAATAAGTTGGATGTTAAAAAATTACCCAATTGGTGGTCTGTTAACCGACATTTATTTTATAAGTACAAGTTTCTCCATATAAATTTATTATTGTTAGTAGTAGTAGTAGCAGTATCTTTTTTATATATAAAATTTTTTTTTTCAACAAAATTTAGTTTGCCTTTTTTTTGAATCATAGGATAACCAAATAGTCTTTTTATGCTGGAATTTAAGCTCGCAGATTTGAAAATATTGAACACCCTTTAATACAGTATAAATAGTACAGTATCTTTAGATTCGTGGTGACTATGAACACCTACTTGTATAAATCCTGCATCTAAAATTTGTACAAGCATTTATAATTATTATTGTTAAAGCCATCATTGGTAATTTTTATTTTATTATTCTTATAACTATTGCAATTTTAATCCTAATTGTTATTTTTAGCCTAGTTATTATAATTTTTATCATCATTTTTACTATTGGTACTATTCGGATTGGTAAATTGGAAAAATTTATTCTAAAGGAGTTACTTCTGTAGTAAATTTATTTTTAAGAATAAATTTAATTTTTTACTTATTTTAAGTTTTACAATTAATTATTTTTACTAAGTATATTTTTGGATGTAGGTTTAATATGAAAAAAAAAGGTGTGTAACTTCATTTAGTAAATTAATTTTATTTAATGTTAATTTGAATTCATTTTTTTATCGGTAACTTTTAAATTTTAAAATTTTATATAGTGTTTAAAATTTTATATGTTGTGTATATAATTTTAAATTTTTGTTTCAATAATGTGAAAGGGTAACACTTTGTAAATTTCATTTTCTTTTTAATGGAGTTTTTCATTATCATTAAAAATTTCCTTTTGAATTTTGGAAATTTAACATTTAGGTATTTGAATTGTTCAAAATAATTAGGATAATATTTAAAAGAAATCATAGATTTTTGAAGTTTGGGAAAAATTTGTACTGTTTCATTTTTTTTTTGAATGCTCACTGTTTAAATTTAATTTTTTTACAAGTGATTTTTTTTTATTTTCTTTCATTTGTTAAACTGTAATAGGAATTCTGGTTGCTAAAATTTTTTGGGTAAAATTTCTAGATTTCTGTTAAATTTAATACAGATTGGTAATCTTTAAAATCTTCCTATATATCAGCATGTCTTTAAGGAACATGCTCCAAAATAAAGTTTTTAGTTATCTTATGTTGTAAATTTTATTTGTACTAGGCTAATTCATATTAAGATTTAAAACTATTTTTTAAATATTTTTTTTTGTATAATTATGTTTTACCTGGGATATATTCTTATTATGTACACAATATTAATTTTTATTTTACCCCTAGGCACTTGGTGCAAAGATTTAAAAATTTGAATTTTCTGATGAAATAAAAATTGTTTGCAGTCCAAGACTTTTCTTATCCAATCCCCCCACAAGAGGAACATATATATATATATATATATATATATATATATATATATATATAATATATATTATATATATATATATATATAAATATATATATATTATATATATATATAATATATATATATATATATATATATATATTTTAAATGTAAAATAATATTACCTTATTAAGGAGATTTATCCTCAAAATCCATTTCTTCAAACCGATAAAACATGAAATTTTCTTTTGAATGCATAACTAATTTATCTTTAATTTTTTGGGGAAAAAAAAAAAAAAAAATTTTTTTTTTTGGGGGGGGGGAGAGGGAAGAATTTTTTTTTCGGGAATTTCACAAAATAGCAATAAAATTTTTAATTTTCAAGATATTTTAATGCTTTTTCACTTAAATACTCCAAATTTGTGTGGTAATAAATTTCATTTAGACATTTATGTTTCAAGAAATTTTTACATTTTCTAAAAGTTTTTTTGGACATCTCGATGAAAAGTACCTGCACAATGGGAGTAAAAACAATCAATCTCACGTGTGACAACCACCTTAATCATAACAAAAGCATTTCAAATAAACGTCAGTCTGTTTATGATTTTATATGCAGAGTTGTTAAAAAAAAAAGAAAAAACTGTTCGTTTTTTTTTAATGAATTTTTTATTGATCTCATGTAAGTAAAAAATGAAGTGCTAGAAAAACGCAAATAAAACAATTTGGAAATATTATTCCTCCCCCCCCCCCTTCTTTTTTTTTCTTTTTCAGACGGCAAAAAATATTATTCTCAATATACTATATAAATAAATATATATATATAAGAGAATAAAATATTTATATATATATATATATATATATATATATTATAATATATATAATATATATATATATATATATATATATATATTATATATATATATAATATATATATATATATACTATATATATATATATATATATATATAAATTTATATAATATTTAATATTTTATAAATTTATAAATATATATATAATTTGTAGTTCCAAGCACCCTTCCATGGATTTAAATTAATTACGAGTTTCAAAGCATGATATCAAAGAGCAGGAGAATTAGAAAACTGTTCTGAGATGCCTTCTTTTTTTCTGGGTAGAGTTGGATCGGACTAGTGGTAGAGCTTACTGACATTGTTACAGTGACGCCTGTTGTGATGGTTCGAACGTCATGGCGCGAAGTGAATTTTTATTCTTCTTATGTTTGCAAATTTGTTGCAACAAGCATGCTGTGCCCATTTCGGCATTCTTTGACTTTGATTGGTTGCTCCTGTAACCCGGAGCACCCAGCAGAAATGCCATTTAGCCCCAGCAGGTGTTCCAATCACCCTCCTGTCGATTTAAATAAGTACGAGTTCAAAAGCAGTGATATTGGAGCTGGAGATTTGAAAACTTCCGATATGCTTCTTTTTCTGGGGAGGCGGATGGACTAGTGGTAGAGCTTAATGTACATTGTCTAACGGCGACGCTGTTGTTCGATGGTTCGAAGTCTGGTGCAAGTTGAATTTTTTCTTTCGTCTTATTTTGCAAATTTGTCGCAACAGCATGTTGTGCCCATTTCGGCGTATCTTGACTTTGGTGTGGATACTCCTGTAACCAGGAACACCATGCAGAAGCCATGTACCCAGCAGGTGTTTCCAACCACCTCTTGTCGATTTTAAATAAGTACTCAGTTTCAAAGCAGTGATAATCGAACAGGAGATTAGAAAACTGTGCTGATATGCCTTCTTTTTCTGGAAGGTGGATCGGATAGGGTAGAGCTTTCTGTCATTGTCTAAACGGCGACCGCTGTTGTCGATGTTCGAATCCTGGCGGCGAGTGAAATTTCTTCTTTGTCTTATTATTGCAAATTTGTCGCAACAAGCATGTTGTGGCCATTTCGGCGTTGCTTTACTTTACTTTGGTTGGTTGCTCTTGTTACCCAGGAACACCCAAGCAGAAATGCCAGGTAGCCCAGCAGGTTTTCAACCACCCTTCTGTGGATTTAATAAGTACCGAGTTTAAAAGCGTGATATCGAAACATTAGATTAGAAATTGTTCCAAGATGCCTTCTTTTCTGGGAAGGCGGATATTAAATTAAATATTAAATTTCCATTTTTATAAAAAAATTTTTGTAACAAATCCAGAGAACTTATAAAAACTCTTTTCAAAATAATTGTAAATTCGTGCATCACCGTTATTAAGCATATGGCTATCCTTAATTTATGCTTTATTAGCATTTGAAAATTGTTTGCTTTTCCACGTGATATGGCTTGAGAGGTATGACGTATGATTCATCTATGACGTTAAGGATATTTATTGGCTATTTCAAAAGATTTTCCCGCCTCTTTTATATATATATATATGTTATATTTTATATATATATACTACTATATTAATTATATATATATTATAATATATATTATATATATAAAGTTATATATATTATATTATATATATATATATCAGAAGGTGGGCACTTCCGCTCTTTTGTCCGCTAGTCCGCTCCGAGCGGACTATCAGAGATAGGTGGGACGTAGCGGAGGTGCGGAGACGTCAGGAAATTAGCGGACTTGCACGTTCGGATCAAAAAAAGTTTCCGCTCTTTTTGTCCGCACCTTTTTGAAAAATGAAAGTATAATTTACTTATTAAGAATTCTTATTGGTTAATAATAAACGAAATATAATTTTATTTTAAGTTTATAACTAATTTTACTTTTTCTAAGAACTTAAAATGTTTTTTTTTAATATTAAACTTCAAATCTCAACCTCCTTAATGGTACCATATATAATAAAGTAACATTTAAATTGATTTTATATACTGAATGGCTATTCCCTCATCTATAATTTAATTATTAAATTATTATAAATAATAACTAGGCCAAATATCTAAATCAATTCTGTGTAAAACCCAAATATATATATATATATATATATATATATATATAATATATATTATATATATATATATATATATATATATATATTATATATATATTATTTATATATATAATATATATATATATATATATATATATATATATAATATATATATATATAATCGTAGCAGTGTAGATGACTCTGCGGAGTCGAGGCTTTCATGGGTTCTACTAAAGTCTTGGACGAAATAGACCTTATTATTAGTGACAGGGTGGTCCAAAATATTCCAGAAGGAGGCAGAATGGATTTAGGTGAGGACCTAAATTGGCAATGGACTGGCTGAAAGCGAACTAACACCAGCACTGCTCTCACCAAGGACATCTTTCCCCTTTCAGCATAGGCCGAATTTGTTGAACTTGTTCATAACATATAATACACCTCTCAAACTAGTTCTGCTGCTGTCGAGCCGATATTTAGTATTAGCGTGGGGAATATTTTGAGGACAAAGAGGGTCAGCCTTAAACTGCTTTTAATTTTGGCAAGCTAATACTTTTGAAATAATACATGGTCTCTTGTCCTTTGAGAAGACATTGAGGAGGAAAAGGAAAATCTTGGAGATTTTGTAAATATTCATTCATTTTTTTTATATATTATAAATTTTTTTTTTGTAAGGATATATACTTTTAGTAATTAATATTAAAACCTTTTGTGAATCGCACATTATTAGAGGAAGACGTGCGGACGTGCGGACTTGATAGCGGAGGTTTGATGGTCTGAATAGATGCGGAGGAGCGCTAGCGGACTACGTTTTTCTCGAGGTGCGGAGGTGCGTTCGCGGACCACCCCAAAATGAGCGGGGTGCCCACCTCTGATATATATATATTTATAATATATATATATTATATATATATAATATATATATATATATTAATATATATATATATATATATAATATATATATATATATATATATATTATATATATATATGTATATATAATATATATAATATATATAATTAATATATATATATATATTATTATATATAATATAATAATATTTATATATATATAGTATATATATATATCATATTATATATATATATAATATTATATAATATATATATACTATATAATATTATATAATATATAAATATTCTCCACGCAAATAAATAATTCTTTTATTTAAGACTCTCGTCTCCGGCTAATGGTTTCTAAATTGAAATTGATGAGCCTTCTTTTGGTAATATATTTTCACCTAAAAAATATTTTTTGAAAAAAATTTATACCCAAAATCTAACTCCGGCTCCGGCTACGACTAAGGTTTCTGCACTATTTTAAAATTGTTCAGCACGTCTTCTGGTAATAAATTTTTCAAATTTAAAAATATTTTTCGAAAATATTTATAAATATATATTTATAAAAAATATTTTAAAAAATAAAAATATTTAAATAAAAATAAAAATAAAAATAAAATAAAAAATAAATAAAAATATTTAAATAAAATAAAAAATAAAAAAATATTTATAAATATATATTTATATATATTGCTAAATATAGTGTTTAGCATAATTCTGATAGTAATAATTGTATATGTATATATATTTTAGAGATGCATCCGAGAGTAATTTTGGCCGGAAGCTGGAGAATGAAAATTTTATTCCGGTTGGAGGCTGGAGAATGATTTTCATTTTTACGGACCATATATATTATATATATTATATATATATTATTATATATATATCTATTATTAATATAATATATATATATATAAATATATATATATATAATATTATATATATATAATATATATAATCAGGGTGGGCACTTCCGCTCTTTAGTCCGCTAGTCGCTAGTCCGCTAGTCCGCTCCGAGCGGACTACCAGAATAGGGCGGACTAGCGGAGGTGCGGAGTCGTCAGGAAATTAGCGACTTGCACGTGCGGATCAAAAAAGTTTCCGCTCTTTTGGTCCGCACCTTTTTTTGAAAAATGAAGTATAGTTTACTTATTAAGAAATCTTATTGGTTATAATAAAGAAATATATTTTTTATTTTTAAGTTTATAACTAATATCATACTTTTAGTCTAAGACTTGTTGTCTGTAAAAATTAAAATTATATAATCAATCTCAACTTCTAATGATACCATATATAATAAATTACATTTAAATTGATTTTATAGACTGAATAGCTATTACCCTTATCTAAAACTTTAATTAATTATATTATTGCTATAATAACTAAGCAATATTCTAAATCGATTCTGTGTAAAACCCAAATATATATGTATTATATAATATAATATTATATATATATATTATATATATATATATATATATATATATATATATATATTATATATATATATATATATAGTATATATATATATATTTTATAATATATATTATATAATATATAATATACATAGCTAACCGGCTGATACGTAGCCATTAGCATAGATCTGCCGGCGTCGAGACTTTCATGATTCTACTAAAAAAATCTGAACGAAATTAGACCTTCTTATTGGAGGACAGGGTGGTATAAAATTTAGTAAGGGAGGCAGAATGATTTACGTGAGGACCTTAAATTAGCAAAATGGACTGCTGGAAGCGAACTAACATCAGCACTCCTCTCACCAAGGACATCTTTCCTTTCAGCATAGGCAGAATGTTGTTGAACTTGTTCATAAATATAATACACCTCCCCCTAGTTCTGCCTGCTGTAGAGCGAATATTTAGTACTGGGGGATATTTTGAGGCAAAGAGGTCAGCAGCTTTAACTGCTTTTAATTTTGAAGCAGCTAATCTTTTTGAAAGGTAATATGGATCTCTTGTTCTTTGACGAAGCATTGAGGAGGAAGAGGAAAAATTTTGAGATTTTGTAAAATATTCATTCAATTTTTCATAAAATATTATAAAATAAATCTTTTGTAAAGATATATACTATTAGTATTTAATATTAAACCTTTTGTGAAATCGCACACTATTAGTGTGAAGACGGTCGGACGTGGCGGACTTGCGATAGCGGAGGTTTGATGGTCTGAATAAGTGCGGAGGTGCGCTAGCGAACTACGTTTTCTCGAGGTGCGGAGGTTCGCTAGCGGACTACCCCCCTAAATGAGTGGTGCCCGACCTCTGATATATATATATATCATGGCGGTACCTGGAAGAATACACTTGGGTAAGGCAGAGTTTATATACCGTATATATATTATATATATATATATATATATATATATATATATATATATAATATATATATATAATATTATATATTAATATATTATATATATATATATATATATATATATATATATATATATATATATATATAATATAATATATATATATATATATATATAGCTACGAAAACATCGAAAACATATTTTAAAAATATTATAATATGTACCTATTTATTTCTATGAAAAGTTTGTTTACATTATATTTACAAAATACTTATTTTAAATCACATTCAAATTGAGTAATTCTTAGGCCTATCATTTTTTTAAAAATAAAGCTGTGGTTTTTATAAATAAGTTTTTAAAGCGTTTTTTCTCTAATATAAAATCTTACACTTACTCCATTATGCATTAATTCAATTATTTAATTATTAATGCTAAATACCGCTTAAATAAAGTTATATAAAATTAATATTCAATATCTAGAACAAATCAGACATTGATACAAAAATTCAAAACAAACGCCACAAGCCCACACATTTCGTACATATTTAACGGGAAGAGAAAGAAAGGTTTCATATATTTTTGATTATAGGTAGGCAGACTAGCCCGCTCCCTTATAAGTTGATGTAAAAAATGACGTCCTTCGTCCGCCCGGTGCAAAGAATTTTACTTCTAAGATCAGAGTAGGGAGCGAGAATTTTTAAATGAATTCAATTATTATTATAGCTATTATTATTGTGGTGTTTTTCTTTTAATTTATGATGCAAATGCTTTATTTTTTTAACTTTTATATAAAATTTTAATAATTTAGTATACTTTTTACATTTAATTTCAATTATTTAAAACCTAAAATATTGGGTAGGAGCTACCTACCCTACCCTATATAATACGCCATATATATATATATATATATATATTATATATATATATATATATTATTATATAGGTATATATATATATATATAATATATTATATATATTATATATATATAATATATTATATATACTATATATATATATATATATATTATACTATATATATATAAAGATTGATTCTAAACATGCAATTATCATGCACCTTCCTAGTCCGGATCATAAGTAGTAACTACCTAGAGAAGTTACACTCCTTGAAGAGGGCTAAACCCGTGAGGTGTGAACTTTAATGAAATAATAAAAAAAGTTATTTAATTATTAATTTACCTGCTAAATAAAAGCACATTTTAAAAAGGAATATTCGTTAAATGGTTGAGGGAAGCGAGAGGGAGAAGCGACAGCCAATAGGAAGGCTGGAATAACATCACTCTTTCTTGAGAAGAAACGTTGCTCAATGAGAGTAGCTTGCTTTTAGTGTTGCCAGAAGAAAAATTGTCAGAAGAAAATGAAGAATATTCAGATACAATCAAACCAAGTGGAACTGTCAAATTAGAAAAAATTAAAACGCAAACGTAGAAGCAGCAGTAAGAGAAAACAACATGAATTTAGACAAAAACATTCAAAACTACTGTGGATAAATATTTTTGCAGCACCACTTATGGAACGAAAATAGGATGCTGATCCACTGTTATCAAAGAAAGAAAAAAGTTCTTTAATCTGATTGCATATTACCTGAATTAGCTAGGAAATATCTCTCTGCTCCACCTTCAAGTGTATTTAGAGAGAGAATTTTTAGCCAAGCAGGAAATATTTATACAATAAAAGGAATCGTCCCTTTCTCCAACTAGCTGATCAGATTCCTGTTCTCACTCATAATTTCAGAGCATTTGATTTTAATATTAAGAGAATGGGTTACCTAAATAGCAATGCATAAGCATTTAACTTTCCTTTCACTGACTTTGTGCTTACAATATAATTTAATTTTCTCAAAAAAATCTATTGTGATACTCTATACAGTATCGATAACAGCTGGTACATGCACTTTATAATATATATACCGTAAAATGGGGGAAAGCCGGTCACGGAGGGGAAAACCGGTCGCTTGTAAATTGTTATATTTTTTTATTAAAAATTTTTCATTAGAGAAAGGTTTTTTAAGTAGGCAATAGATATTTTTAACCATAAATAAAAATTTAAGTAAATAACTTACACCTACTAGTCAAAAAAATTTTCCAAAGTGAAAAAATTTTTTTTTTTTTTGCAAAAAATTCTAGACCTCGTGAATCTGTAGAATTAAGATATCAGAATTTTGAGTTAGATGCATATTGGGAAGTCTATTTTTTAAACATTTTCCATTAAAAAATTAAAAATATTTAAGCTTATTTTTAAAGTTATTAAGTTTTTTCAATTTCGGGGGAAAACCGGTCGGGCGTCGGGAAAAGCCGGTCATGTATAAACTTAAAAAAATTTATTTTTTTTTTAGTTTTTCAATAATATTTTGTTTCTATTTTTATGCATGGTAGACTATAAGACATTTGTTTAATGTTTTTCTATACATATCTTTTTCTATTTTTTTTTCGTAAAAAATTTCACGTGAAATGTGCGTACTCACTCGATATAAAAAAAAAAAAAAAAAAAAAAAAGAGCCCATTTCTGTTAAAAAGTCCCATTTATATTTAATTGCTTTAATCAATTAATCTTAATAAAAATTGATTGTCATAATTTAAATATCAATATTGTGGAACAATATTTCGTCAAAAAAGTTCACGTGAAATGTGCGTAAATAGGCCTACTCGTAATATAGAGTGCCTATTTTGGAAAAAAAGAAAGAAAAATATTTTATTATTATTAAAATTATTAAAAATTATTGTCATATTCATATTTTTTCAAATGCTTATTAACATAATAAATGAAAAAAAATTTCAAATTTTGTAAAATCAACTTTGCTAAATGTTAATAAAATATAACTTAGACTTGTGTTTTTCAATCCAATGCCAGTCTATAAAAATATTATTGACTCTATTTAACATTTAAATTAATAATTATATTAGTTTGGACAACCACAAAGAAATAATATTTAATGACCGTCTTTTTTCCCGACGCAAACGCCGGTTTTTCCCGAATTCAATTTTTTGAAAATGGAATTTTTTTCAAAAATTTTTTAAAAATATTCATTTCGAATTTTTATTTTTCATTATTCTAAAACATCTAAGGAACCTCTAAATAGTGAACAGAAAAAAACTATTAAGTTAGATATAACTTAAAATTTCGATTTTTCATGATTCATTAAAAAAAAAAAAACGGCGATTTTTGACCGGTTTTTCCCAACATTTTACGGTATATATATATATATATATATATTATAATATATATATATATATATATATATATATATATATATATATATATATATATATATATATATATATATATATATATATATTTTTTTTTTTAAATATTTGTTAGTTTGTTAAAACTTAAAAGCTCTTTAAGAATTTAAAGATTAAGGATGTATATCATAATTTTTTAGTTTTTTGGTCTGATATGGCATGTAATTTAAAAGTTCTTTTACCAATTTCATTTACCTATTTCTGTATTGCATTTTTAAAGCCAGATTTATCAAAAGTGTATTTTTTGTTAGGGGTAGTCATTTTGGATATCAAACCCTTTTAAGTTGTTTATCAAAATAATTAGTCAATTTAGTAAATTGACTAAATATGGGCCTTTTCATATTATTATATATTATTATAGTATAATATTAGTTATTAGTTTGACTTAATATTAACACTACAACAAAAAAATATTAAAATAATTTTTTTACACTTTTTGTATGAATCAGTTCTTCTAAATAAATTTATTTCATTAAATGTCTCATTTTTACTTTCAATGAATTATAACTATTTTTATTTTCAAAACTACCTTTTAAAAATATAGGTCTCCGGCTGGAGAAAGCCGGAGACTAGTGGTCTCCGGCCGGAGCCGGAGATCTTTAAAAAGGCCGGAACTCCGGCCAAGCCGGAGCTGGAGATCCGGTGCATCCCTAATATATTTATATATTTTTTTATATTTATTGATGTATTTATTTGTATATGTATATATTTGTATTTCTTTTTCTAGTATTTTATATTTATTTATTTAAAAAGTGGCAGCTCAGTGGTAGAGCACTCGCCAAACAAAGTGAGGGTCCCAGGTTCGCAACTGGTCAGGTGGGAGAATGTGAGCTATTCTCTCCTTTGGCTTTGCTTTGTCCTGCTCGGACGTTAATCGAGTACACCCCTTCCTAGAATAGGACTCTGCCTGTGAGCAGTGGTGTATATATATATATATATATATTATATATATATATATATATATATATATATATATATATATATATATATATATATATATATAATATATATATATATATATATATATACCGATATATATATTACTATATATTATATATACTATATTAATATATTATATATATATATATATATATATATATATATATTATATATAATTATATATATATATATTATATATATATATATAATATATATATATATATAATATATATATACGTATATATATATATCATATATTATAAATCTATAGTCTTTAGTTATTAGCATAAAATGTTTACTTATAGATAAAGACATAAACCCATGGAAGTAACTCCTATTCCTCAGGATGTTACTCTCCATTATATATTGAAATAAATTGTGATTCGTTCATTAATAAATTAAGGAAAATATTCATTCAGTGATGAAGAAGTGAAAGAGTAATTTTCATTTCTGTTTATTTTTTTTATTTATCACACTGTAGATATGTTACTATTGGGATTGGAATTAATTATTAACCTATATAATATTCTTCCATCAGATTTAGTATTGATAAATATTACTGATTCATTATATTTTTCTGTTGTTCTGACTGATACAAAAATCAATCCACATTAATCAAATTCTGGAGTTAAATAGTCAAACAGTCAGACAGTTAATTCAAAGGCTCATACAGGAACATCCCCACTTCAGGGTAGGTGTTCATTTCAATTAATCAATAATTTTTTTAAATGGTCACATTAGATAAAATAACTTACACTGTTTTTTCTCAGGGATCAAGTTTGGGAGCCTATATCATATTCATTGTCAACTATGGGAATTCAGATCTATTTTGGAACCATAATCAAAGTTAAGAGCCAAATATCTCTTGGTTAACTTTATGAGATAAAATCATCCATATTTGGGAAATCTGGAAGTTGAATCCATCATTAGTCAGTCAATATTCATATTCAGTGTTACGACTCTTATATAATCAAAGTCACACACAAGAATACGAGAGCAGGATTCATCACTCATACATTAGTTGAGTATATTATTAAAGGTGTAAATATAAAGATAATTATAATATAATTAAACCAATTATCATTCTTATTCTTGTTGTGTAATTTAAATGATTTAAAGATTAATCTTAGTCTTCATATATATAATCAATATAATCAATATAATCTATAGTTTTGTTATATCTATTTCAATATTTATGAGATCTGTACTTTGGTATTTTCATGCAGGTCAATTATTTTGTTACTTTATTTAAATAGTCATATAAGTATTACTTTTCACAAAATCGAGCTCTATCCTTCTATGTTTGTCGTGCATGTGCTGACAGATAGATAATAATATCTGGTAGCATATGTAGTTTCATTCATAAAGGGAAGAGTTGTAAATATCCCTTTTGTTAATAGATGTATATACGCTTTGGTGCAGAGTTTCCTTTGTAGCTTGTGTCCTGAGTTTTTCTTTAGTTCGAGAATTGTTTTACTTATATAATTTGCTTATTACTTGATTGGCTTATTTAATTCTGTTTGCTGTGCGCTGCTGTTCCTTTTCTACTTTTCTTTCTCCTCTGATGCACATATTCGCTTTTGCAGTCTATTTAAATCCGTCAGTGTACAGGCCAAGATATTCAGCACCGGCGGAGGACGCAGAGAGGTCCTCAACACAAACCTGAGATCGGGTTACGTTGCATTGCAGAACATAAATTATATTTCGTTGTGGTGTCTGATCCACACGCTTGTCTTCTTATTGGAGCTGTTGAGTTAGTTATTTCTTTCTGTCTTTTTATCCTGTTCCTTAGGAAATTGCAAGTCGCATCGCTCACCATAACATAATTGGCGACCTTGCCAGGATCTCTCTGTAAAGGGCAGTATTTGCCAGTCATATAATCAGGGGTTCGTAGTTTATATTTAGTGATGGGACGATTAATCGTCGTCATCAAGAAATTCCATGCATATTTTTATTCGCAATCGTCAATCGTCATGTTTTGCAGAATTATTTTGCGATTATTTTGAACAATATTCAAGGAATTTTGAATAATATTAAACTCAATAATATATTATATATATTATATATATATATATTATATATATATATATATATATATATATATATATATATTTATATATTATATATATATATATATATATATAAATATTATATATCATATATTTTATATATATATATACTATATATATATAATATATATATATATATATATATATTATATATATATTATAATATTATTATATACCGTATATATATAAATATATATATATATATAATTATATATATTATATATTATATATATATTATATATATATATTATATATATATATATATATATATATATTAGGGGTGTACGGGAACTGAAATTTTCAGTTGGCCGGAACCGGAATTAGCCAGAATCCCAAAAAAAATTCCGGCCAGAACCAAATTTTTAATGAACTTTCCTTTAACTAAAGATGCGAGCCTTCATATATACTAAGAATGAAGAAAAATCCTTATATATATATTAATATATATATAATATATATATATATATATATATATATATATATATATATATATTATTATATATATATTATATATTATTATATATATATATAATTATATATATTATATATTATATATATATTACAGATTTT
Source organism: Trachelipus rathkii (assembly GCA_015478945.1). Lineage (NCBI taxonomy): Eukaryota > Metazoa > Arthropoda > Malacostraca > Isopoda > Trachelipodidae > Trachelipus > Trachelipus rathkii. The sequence continues at coordinate 31,167 of JABUQX010038318.1, forward strand.
TGATAAAGAATTTATTCATTAATTGATTACAGATTTGTCAAAATAATAACCTCACAAAATTGTTCTTAAAAATGCATGATTTCGGTAAAGATTTTATTATTTTAATAATTTACATATGCATTTATCTCTAATAGAATGTAAAATATGCCACAAAAATTAAAACTAGTTAGTTCACCAAAACAATTTAGATACAATGCCACAGTCATTAGAAACATATGGAAAATCTATCACGAAGAGAATATCTGAAGTCAAAAATTTGGATAGTAAAAGGGAAATCCTGTATTTTCTAGAACACTGGACACACCAAAATAGCGAAAGATCGAAGCCGTGAAACAATGTCTTGAGGAAAATTTCTTCCTCCCAAAAATTTGCCATATCAATGACCAAAAATCAGGCAATTCTTCAGAAAATAATAAATTTATTGCAATGAGTATCCAGCCATTCAAAATCACTGAAGAGCAGGGACTCAAAAGAAACTTGTTGGCCCATCTTCAACATAATATTTATTTCAAAGTAGAAAATTTTTTTTGGGTAGGAAGATGATGTTACCAACTTTCCCATAAAAAAAACAGTAAATTGAGAATCAACAAGTATTCCAAAGAAAATATCTGGCTTGATAGATATCATTTACTACAGATATATGGATAACCAAAATATTCAAACGAGTCATTTATTTTTTTAACTGCACTTAATAAAAACTATGTTATTCCTTGCAATATATATATACTAATATATATATATAATATATATATATATATATATATATATATATATATTATATATATATATTATATATATATATTATATAATTTATATTATTATAAATAAGGATCAAGCTCTGAACATTTTTATTCCTTTATTCTGAATCAACGTTTCGAGAAAATAACATTTCTCATCATCAGGATAATAGAATGATAAAATATAATAAAATAAAATAACACAAGTAAAAGGTTCAAATTCTAAAACATTCCACTTATCTCTAAATGTGACAAATATATGAAAAGTCAAATCAGGCTAAAGTAGGCTATTGTAGTTAACAGGTTAGTTGGTTGGCTGTTTAATAATATCTGTTTAGTAGTTGCAAAAATGTTTTGATAAGAATATATAAAGCAGCGTTTAAAATAATATTATTATTAATTAAAACAAATAAAATAATAATCATCCTAAGACTATTTTCCTCCTCTCCACCTATCGAAAGTTTTTGAGAAGACAATACCCACAAAACAACAATAACAATAATAAGAACACAAATAATAATAATGATAATAATAATAATAATAATAATAATAATAATAATATAATAATAATATATAATAAATATAATAAATAAATTGAACTGCAAAAATAAATAATAATATAATAATATAATATAATATATAATAATACCAAATTGACAAATTAAAAAATAAAAGCAAAAATAAAATGGTACAATATTATAATAGTAATAAATAAAAACATTGAAACTGGTATGAAAAGATGTTATAAATCCAATAATCAAAAAACAAAAAGGTTAAAAAATTATTATATTCTCCTATTAAAATAACTGTAGCTTAAAAGGTCCATTATCTTTATTTAATGAGGGGTTTATAGTATTTGTATAAAGTGACTCTAATATTCGTAAGTCTAATTGATGGTTAGCTTGGGCTAATATTTCAAAATCAGGTGGTTTGACTAAATCTCCATGTGAGTCGCAGTGGTCTCTGATGCTGGAGAAGGCTGGACGGCACAATGGATTTCCCGTTCTTGAAGAAACACCTCGATGCTCATCGATTCTGATATAGAGTTGGCGCGTTGTGCTTCCAACATAGACCTCATTGCAGTGGTCACAAACATATTTATATACTACACATGAACGGAGAGCACGAGGGATTCTGTCCTTGTGATTAAGGAAGGATGCAACCTTAAAATCTGAAGAAAAGACCAATTTAATATTTAGTTGTGGAAAGTAACGTGATAAAAGATAGGACAAATAATTGTTTAATTTTGTGTAAATATGGTCATAATACGGGAACTTTATGTATAAAAGTTTTTTCTGAACAGTAGTTATACTTATCTTCGGATCTCGAACATTATTCAAAAAGGAATTTATTAGGCGTAAAATTAAGGAGGTGGGATAAAAGTTAGAGTTGAAATATTTCGTTAAAATTTCAAATTCGTTGTGCATATTAATATAACTGGAAGATAAATGATAGGCACGATAAAGCAGGGTTTTAACACTATTACATTTGTAATTGAATGGAATATGACTAAAAAAGTTGAGACCTAAATTAGTAAAAGTTTTTTTCCAATAAATTGAAATGGAATGGAATTATTATTATGTTTTGAAATTAATAGATCTAAAAATGGCAAAGAGTTATTGTTTATGTTTTAATTATTAATAATTATTATTTTAACGCTGCTTTTATATATTCTTATCAAGACATTTTTCAACTACTAAACAGATAATTATTAAACAGCCAACCAACTAACCTGTTAACTACAATAGCCTACTTTAGCCTGATTTGACTTTTCATATATTTGTCACATTTAGAGATAAGTGGAATGTTTTAGAATTTGAACCTTTTACTTGTGCTATTTTATTTTATTATATTTTATCATTCTATTATCCTGATGATGAGAAATGTTATTTTCTCGAAACGTTGATTCTAATAAAGGAAATAAAAATGTTCAGAGCTTTGATTCTCTTATTTATAATAATAAATTAAGATTCCCGAAAAACAGAAGCAGGACGATATATTATATAATATATATATATATATTTATATAATATATATATATTATAATATATATATATATATATATATAATATTAATAAATATATATATAATCTATATATATATATATATAATATAATACACGTATTATTTAATATATATAATATATAGTATATATATATATATATATATATATATAGTATATATATATATATATATATATATAATTATATATATTATAATTTTTTTTTTTTTTAATTTATTTATTTTTTTTTAACCAGACATCGGGGGGAAAGGTTACTATTTTTGTTTTTCCCCGACCAGTGGGCCCATACAAAGTGGAAAGGTGCACAGTTATCAGGATGATAGTAACCCTAGCCTCAGTCTGAACCAAGTCAAGATATCCCAGCCATCGGTGGGCATGGCTAGGCTCTGGACTCACAGACCTACTGTGCGTGAGGCTAATAGGAATGTAGGTGTCTGTATGTAAAGGTTGTCCCGTTGTAATGTGTTTGGCTATGGATGAGTGAGGTGAGGTTATTGAGATTAGTGTATTAATACATATGTGCGTAACTGTAATGAAGTTACAGAAAATCTCTACAAACGGCAAATTTTCGTGTCCGTCCTGGGAACTATCGAAAGTACAAATCCGTTTGAACGAGACTCGAACTCAACGACCTAAGCGTGCAACGACCACTCAGCCACTGCGCACCGAGACTCTTATATATATATATATATATATATATTATAATATATATATTATATATATTATATAATATATATATAATATATATATATAATATATATATATATATTATATATATATATATATATATATATATTTTGTGGAATTAAGGTCCCCAAAAAAGGAGGCCATTATTATTATTATTTTGGATTATTATTTATGAGATTATTATTATTATTATTATTATTATTATTATTTTATTATTAATTATTAATTATTATCATTAATTGTTATTTTGTGTTGATTTTTCTTGATAATGCTTCTTCTGGTTTTCCTAATTTCAGGTCTGAATTAAATATAAAGTACTGAGTAATCAGGCTTAGTAGATATTTTCAGGCGAATCAT
>JABUQX010038319.1:0-5000 GCA_015478945.1 Trachelipus rathkii
GGTAGTATGGATTCGGATCGGAACAGATTGTTAACCGTTTCGCATTTATCATTGGCGCAACTTTCGCGTTTTTCGTGCGCCGCTTCACTTAGCAATAAGCCTAAAAATTTACCCGATTTTATAGGTGCTCAGAAAAAGAAAAAAATCATCCCAAAATTAATGGACTTAAATTAAAGGTTTCATAAAAAATTAATACCTAAGACATAAAAATACATTATTTTGCATCTTTAAAGATATAGTTTACATCGTATAGGCTATTTTGAGCCACTGGACTGAATTGAGTACCCCTGATTTTGGACCGAATTGCCCCGTCTTACGGTATATATATATATATATATATATATATATATATATATATATAATATATATATATATATATGCCATATTTTATCTATATAACTATATATATATATATATAATAACCTATATATATATCTTTTTTCTTTTTCATTTTTACAGAATCATTTATGAATTCTGACAATTTGCAAGAATATTTTCAAGACATTTTGGGATGCTACATTGGTGGACCTGATTGGAATTGCCTTATTGAGAATATTATTACATATGTAAGCAATATTATGTCTTCGAGTGTACGGGAAAATTTCAGCCAATAGTTCGGTAGACTAAAGAAAAAAAAACTATATTTTATCTTTTTCTATCTTTGGCAGTTTTTTTAGTGGGGTTATTTAGCCATTAAATGAATATCCTTCCTGACAAAGTGTCTGGTACATTGTCTTATCAGGAAGAATATTATTTGACTTTAAATAAACCATTGTGCTTTAGACTAGTGCATTATCCTCACACGTCGATGGAATTATATAAAATTCTTTGTAAACAAGTATATATATATATATATATATATATATATATATATATATATATATATATATATATATATATATATATATATAACTTTAATAATATATAACTATATATAATAATAAAAATAATAATATATATATATATATATATATATATATATATATATATATATATATATATATATGACATATATATATATATATATATATATATAGTAATAATATATATATATATATATATATATATATATATATAAGGCTGGCTGTGCTTTCTTTTCGACTTTTGTCATATTCTTCTATTGCTTTTCTCCGATGCATGTAACGCATCTTACCCCCCAGTCTTGGGAAAAAGGAAGATGAAGAAAGTATATATATATATATATATATATATAATATATATAACATATATATATATAATATATATAATAATAATATATATAACTATATACCTCTTTCTATATATATATATACCTTATATAGTGAATGTGTGCAGTTTGATGGTGTAAGACGAAATAATAGATGAGTGAGAAAGTTGAAGAATGGTAAATCCGCAAGTATGGATGGAATTACTTGTGAAATGGTCAGGAATGGAGTCGAGATTACGATTGACTGGATATGGTAGTTGTATAGCAAAGCGTTTATGGAAGGTATAGTTGTGAAGGATTGGAGGAGAGCAGTAATATAAGAGGAACTTAAGGAACTATAAGAGAATTAGTCTATTGAGTGTTGTAGGGAAGACGTATGCTGGTATTTTGGTTGAAAGAGTGCGTCGAGTGACTGATGGACTGATTGGCGAAGAACAAGGTGCATTTAGAAGTGGGAGAGGAGCCGTAGATCAAATTTTCACATTGAAACAAATGATTGAGAAAATGCGAGAGAAGAAGAATAAATTGTATTTACTGTTTAGGTTTTATGGAATAGGAACAGGCATATGACAGTATTGATAGGGAAGGTCAGTGGCAGGTGTTTGTGATATATGGTGTTGGTGGTAGGCTTCTGAATGGAATCATAAGTACGTATGTCGACAGTGAAGCGTGTGTAAGAATAAATGGAGTTGAGACTGAATGGAAGGGAGTAGAGGGTGGGGTTCCCTGCTTATTGTATGCTTATGATTTGGTTTTGTGTGGTGAATATGAAGAAAGTTGGAAAGGATTTTAAACGGGTTTTACAGGTTGTGTAAAATGAGATGTTTGAAAGTAAATGTAGATAAGAGTAAGGTTATGGTAATGAGTGAAGAGAGTCCGTGGTGTAAAGTCATGTTCGATGGCAAGCAACTGGAACAAGTATCTCAGTTTAAATATTTAGCATATATGTTGGATGATAAAGGAACGGATGATGCAGAATGTAGTAAAAAAGTTGTAAATGGTAGGAAATGGTGCAATTAAATCCTTGGTGGATGTGAAGGGATTAAGTCTTGAGGGCGCTAGGGTTTTACATGAATATGTTGTTACCTGCGTCAGTGTATATTAGTGAAACTATGGTCTGGAATAAGAGTTACAGATCTACTAAGATACAAAGTGTTCAGATGGGGCGTGTTAGGTGTGAGAAAAATTGATAAAATAAGGAATGAACGCATTAGGGAGTTGTGTGGTATGAAGAAGGGCGTATAATGCTAGAGAATAAACAGAGGTCACAGTAGGAATGGTTTGTCATATGAAAAGGATGGATGATAGTTGGTGTGCCACCTAGCGGAATGGTAAGGGTGAGGTGTGGCAGAATCAAATGGCTTAGGAATAAGAAAGGTTGGTCAGCTAAGATACCTAGAAGAAGAGGTGGGATCAACAGGTTTGGCGGGAGGGCAGGAAGAAAGGGTTACCGCAGGTGAATGACGGGGTTTTGGGAGTAGTGTATGGTTGTGTGACTTTTTGAGGAGATTAACCCATTGATGAGAAACCTGATGAGGTTTAAATAAATAGTCTCATGAGCCCTCAGATGATTTTCTCAATTTGCGACTACTACCATAGGAGTATAGGGGACGACGCAAGGGGGAGGGTTTCTTTAAGAACACATCATGTTTTTCTTTTTCGTACGGTGTATGCTGCGCCCCTCAACCCCATCTAAGGATAGGAGGATAATATATATATATATATATATATATATATATAAGTATATATATATATATATATATATATACCATATATATAACTTTATCATATACTCTGCCTATATATATATGCTGCTGCTCTGCTGCTCTTCTACTCTTCTATATATATTTTTTTTTTTTTTTACAGACGTCTTACCCACCGCTCACAGGCAAAGAAGCCCTATTCAAGAGGGGGTGTTAAAATCAACAAAGGCTATCCGCTTTAACGCAAATCACCAGATGAGCACAGAAGGCAGGCTTTAAGTGAGGGAGGTCTAAGTGGGTAGGAAACACAGAAGATGGAGAGAATTCCACAACAGGGGTGGCAGGAAAGAAGGAGGCACCACAGCGAACTAGTCTGGGTTGCTAATATCAACTTACAAATATGTGCTGATACATTTTGCCATTGCTACAGGAACGTCTTAAAGGAGGTGGCACGCGAGTGGAAAGCTCCATCGAGCACACTTGCCGCTACGGCACCTATAGAAAAGAGATAAAACACCAACATCGCGCCACAGATAGAGGGTCAAGTGAACTGAAAGAAACGGACGGTTGCAGTCTTTTTACTTGACTCGTTCTATCAAAGCCGGGTGAAACCTAGACTGAATATGAGCGTGCCTCCATACTAAAGGCGGATGAGGCCCTTGTATAACTGGAGTAACAGTGAAGAGGAAAAAAGTCACCCAGTCTAAACAGAACTCCCAGTTTTGAGGCCGCCTTAGCAACCGTTGTGATGGGAGGTTTCCAGATATTTTTTTGTTTATATTAAGGCCAGGATGTTTATATTGTCAACAGGAGAGACGAGAGAACCGTCAGAAGAGATAGGAAAGTTAGTTAGAGAGGGAAATTTGAAGAAGTTGAGTTTTTAAAAATTGAATTTCACAAAGTAGTTGAGACGACCCACCCGGAAATTCTATCCAGATCAGCGAGAATAGAGAATCGGAAAGATTAAGACGAGGGAGGCAATTCTAGAAGTAGAGGGAGAAGAATTGAAATAAGTTGAAGAATGAAGGGTCGAGTCATCGGCATATGAGTGAATAGAGTTAGATGTGCAGGTGAGAAGATCATTAATGAAAAGTAGGAATAAAGTAGGAGATAGGACAGAACCCTGAGAGACACCACTATTGACAGAGATATATATATATATATAATATATGCTATATATATACTATATATATATATATATATATATATATATATCATATATATATATATGTATATATATATATATATATATATATATATATATTGTTAATATTACGGATAACCGAGTAATACTACTCACCGAAGTAGAAAGTCGATTAGGATGGGGTTTAGGGGATCTAATTATTACTTTGCGTTAAATAGTTAGTTAGATGTATATTTAATGATTAAGTTTATGGAAGAGGCTACCCAAATATATATCCGCAAGGGGGTATTGATTCTTGTTACTGTGTTATACTGTTGGTGTATAACCTGGAACATAGCAGTGATAAGAACCAATACTTGGGGATTTCGTGCGTCCCTCTGCCCCAGCATATCAGTATGTGCATTTATCGCAAATGAATTATTTTCGTCTTCTTTATCTCCAATCATTTTTCGAATTAATTATTTTTTATCTTTCAATCCTCTTTCTCCATCGCAGTTTCTATCTATTCTTTTTTTAACTCCCTCCCCAGTCCCTTTATGTACTTTGAAGGAGGATGTCCTCCCATTTTTCCTATCACAGCCCCTTCGGCCATCCGGTGCCTCTTTCCGCATGGGTCTTCATCCCACCTCAATGAGGGTACAGGATGAGAACGAGTCCTTTCGCCTCTGACCTGGCCGCTAATTGCAGGGGACCCGAACCTCACCCAATCAGTATGGGAGGCTGTCCGGCATTTTAGTGTATAATCTTGGACTCCACGGGAAGTTATTTAGGTATCGTGTGGTTCACAGATGGGAGCCCGCTTGGAGTTCCGGGAATGTGTTCAGAGGCAACATCTACAGCCTAGACTACTGAGTTGGGTCCGGGAAGTTGTGTGGGTCTCTAGCCTGTGACCTGTTGTGGGGAGAAAGGCTACCCTTCCTTATGAAATATACGCCGTTCCAGACCATCCTGTTATTTGTTACTATTG
>JABUQX010038320.1:0-20371 GCA_015478945.1 Trachelipus rathkii
TAATTTTTGTCAAAATTTCTAAATTTTAGGATTTTTTGGTTAACATAAAATGGCATGCTCTTGAATACAGTCGTAGAAAGTATTTTTATATCTACAGCAAGGTATTTGAGGGTCTGTGTATTCCCATTTTTTCTCCCTTGCCTCACACTGTAACAGTCCTTCACTATTTTTTTTGGAAAATTTGAAATGAAAATTTTAGGATTTTTGTGGTCAAACATATAAATGGCCTTACTCCTGAAATACAGCTCCATAAGAAAAGTGTTTTATATATTTTTAGAAAGTTTTGTGTGAGGAATACTATTGGTATTCTTCGGATTTTTTAATTAGCTGTTTTATAAAGAAGAAGCAACTGGAATTTTGTGAAAATATTTTGAAATTTTGAATAAATTAGGATTTCTGTGGTTCAACATTCTAAAGGGCATTCTCCTGAATACAAGGTCGTTAGAAAAGTGATTTTATTCGTTAGCAAGGTTTTTGTGGTGAGGCAAACTATGGTATCTTCGGATTTTAAATATAGCTGTTATATTTTTGAAGTAACAGTCCTCAATTTAATTTTGTAAAATTTTTGAATTTAGGATTTTTGTTGGTTTCAAACATATAACTGGCCATTCCTCCTGAAATACAGATCTAAAAAGTATTTTATATTTTAGAAGTTTTTGTGTGAGGAATTACTAGGTTTCCTTTTTGATTGGTCATTTCGGTTATCCTTTTGGAGTAAACAGGTCCCTAATGTTTTGTCATTATTTTGAATTTTAGGTTTATTGTGTGTTAGAGCTTAGTAATGCTTATTCCTCCTGAAATACAGGTCGTAGAGAAGTGATTTTTATATTTTTAGAAAGGTTTTTGCTGTGAGGAATACTATGGTATCTTCGGATTTGTTTAATAGCTGTTATTACTTTGGCCAGTGAAGTCGGGACTTTGTTGAAAATTTTGAATTTTAAATTTTTAGGATTTTGTGTGGTTCAAACATATAAATGCTATTCCTCCTGAAAATACAGGTCGTAGAAAGGCATTTATATTGTTAGAAAGGTTTTTGTGTGAGAATACTATAGTATCTTCGGATTTTATAGCTGTTATACTTTGACGTAACAAACCCAATAAACTTTTTGGCAAAATATTTGAATTTTTGGATTTTTGTGATTCAAACCTATAAAATTTCTCCTGAAAAACAGGTCGTAGAAAAGTGCAGTTTTGTTTTTTCTAGAAAGGTTTTTGTTGCAGGAATACTATGGTATCTTCGAAATTTTAATAGCTGTTATACTTTGGAGTAACAGTCCTCAATTTAATTTTTGTGAAAATTTTTGAAATTTTTGAAATTATAGGATTTTGTGGTTCCAACATCTAACATGGCCATTCTGAAAATCACAGGTCGTTAGAAAAGTGATTTGTATATTTTTAGAAAGGTTTTGTGTGAGGAATACCATGATGGTTATCTTCCGATTTTTAATAGCTGTTATACTTTTTGGCGTAACAGTCCTCAATTTATTTTTGTCAAAATTTGAACAATTTATCATTTTTGTGGTTCAAACCATATTATAAAATGCCAGTCTCCTGAAACAGGTCGTTAGAAAAAAGTTGATTTTATATTTTTAGAAAGGTTTTTGTTGAGGAATCCTATGGAATCTTGCGGATTTTTGTAATAGCTTTATATGCTGACAGGTTCTTAATTTATTTGTCAAAATTTTGATATTAGATTTTGTTGGTTCAAACATATAATGGCCATTCCTCCTGAAATACAGCTCATAGAAAAGTGATTTTATATTTTTAGAAAAGGTTTTTTGTTAAGGAAATCTATGGTATCTTGGTTTTTAATAGCTGTATTACTTTTTGGAGAGTAACAGTGCCTCAATTACATTTTGTCAAAATTTTGAAATTTAGGATTTTTTGTGTTCAAACATATACAAATGGCCATCTCGGACAATACAGGTCGATAGAAAAGTTTTTTATATTTTTAGAAGGTTTTGTTGTGAGGAATACTATCGGTATCTCGCGCATTTTTAATAGCTGTTTTACTTTTGGCGTAACAGTCCTCAATTTAATTTTGTCAAAAATTTTGAAATTTTTAGGATTTTTGTTGCTTCAAACAATATTAAATGCCAATTCCTCCGACAATACAAGGGGGCGTACGAAAAGTATTTTTGTAATTTTTTTAGAAGGTTGATAAAATGTACTATGGATCTTCGGATTTTTAATAGCTAGTATACTTTTGGAGGTTTAAACATTTATTTTGTCAAATTTGAAATTTTTGGATTTACTGTTCAAACAATATAAATTGCTTTCTTCCTGAAATACAGGTCTTAGAAACAGTATTTTTTATATTTTTAGAAAGGTTTCTGTGTGAGGAACCAAAAAGGTATCTTTCGGATTTTTAAATAAGTGAGCAATATGGAGTAACAGTCCTCATTTAATTTTGTCAAAATTTGAAATTTTGAATTTTGGGGAGCTTTCAAACAAGTACAATGGCCATTCCTCCTGAATACAGGTCGTAGAAAAGTGATGTTAATATTTTTAGAAAGGTTTTGTGTGAGGAATAATATGGGTGTCTTCGGATTTTTAAATAGCTGTTATACCTTTGGAGTAACCAGTTCCTCAACTTTAATTTGTCAAAATTTTGAATTTTAGGATTGTGTGCTGCTCTCAAAACATATCACACCCTCTGCCTCCTGAAATACAGTTCGTAGAAAAGTAACCCGTAATTTTTATATTTTTAAAAGCTGTCAATTGTGGTAGCAGGAGAATACTAGGGTTTCTTCAGATTTTAATAGCTGGTTCTATTTCTTGGGATAACCCAGTCCCTCCAATTTAATTTTGGGTCCCCCAAATCGTTTAAATTTTTTTTAATTTTTTTGGGTCCAAAACTATAAAAAATGATCTACTGAAAATTTTACCTAGTGTTCGGGCAAAGTTTGATTATGAGAAAGCAGTAGTGGGTGTGTAAGGACACCGGACCGCCACGAAACCCGCAGCGCCCAAGAAAATGTTAGCTCATTATTAATGAGTTGATTTTAAGATGTCACATAAGTTAATGATAGAGCTCGAGGAAAGAGGTCAAAACAAATCACACTTGGATAACCGCTTCGTATTAAGCTCTGTTGTCAGCCGCAGTGCTGCTGCAGTGAAATAATTTTTTTATTCTTTTTCTCTTTTTTGTTAGTTATATTTGTGTTTTCGCGGCTGTCGTCCGGCTGCCGTCCGGCTGCCGTCCGGCTGGCATTCTGTTTGTGTTTGACATTAGACTTTCCCCTCTTTTTATCTTTTTCTTCCCTCATTCCATCAGTCGTGAGAAGCTTAGTAAATTTGATGTCCTTTACTTATTCCCATTTGTAAATCTGAAATATCAATTGCTCTAATAGAAATTTTTGATAGTTGCACTGGTAAAAAAATTGTTTTAGCTGCACTTGTAGAAACTGTTTGGTAGCTGCTACGAATAAGTTATAAACATTGGGAATTTTATAATATTATCCAATTGAGCGTACTACTGATAGTGTTGCGTTGCTGACTTGTAAACCTTGATGAGTACGGGAGATATAATAACCAACTTAGTATTGTTAGCAGGTAAATGGGAATATATATAACTTGCTTTTCGACTTATATTAATATATATATCTAATATATATATAATTAATGATAATTATAGTAGTATTATATATAGATAGTATTAGGTTATATCATGTTATATTATTATAATATCTATAATATTATATCATATATATATACATATAAGATAATATTTACGATATATATATATATCACTATTTATAGCTAGTATATACTACTACGTAAATAGAGTATATATATCTATATATCTATAATTATATGCTATATACACTATATATATATCTCTACTATATATATCTAAATAATATATATATTTGTCTTAATATACTTACTAAATAAAACTAAATAAATAGTATGAAATACTAATATATAATATTAATATAGATATCGTATATCTAATCCGACTCATATTATTAATATGTTATATATATAATTTATATACATATATATATAGGCATATTAATATAACTATAAATATTATATATATAAGAGTATATATATAATTATATATAATATTATACAAGAGAAGAGGAGTTATAGTGAAGATCGTGTTCTATCTAATGAGCTATTATATATGAGGTCTTCATATTTGTAATTAATCTCTGATGGAGATTAAAGATTTGAAAGTATTATACAACAAGAGCTTTAAAAGAGCTCTTAGAAGAGAGAAGATGAAAGAAGATAGAAAGCATGAAGAAGAAAGAGAGAAGAAGATAGAATGAAGAGAAAGAAGATATAAGAAGAAAAGAAAGGTAGAAGATAAAAAGATTAGAAGAACAAAATAAAAAATACCACAACACAACAACACAACAAACAAAAACACAACAAAACAAAAAATTGAGGCTTCGTGAGTTATGTGTAATGTGTCAAGTATATTAGTAGAGAGTGTATTTAGTATCTTAGAGATTTAGTGTATTATACAGAGAACGGAGTATTCACAATGTTATTATGGTGAGTATATTATTAATATAATATAATAATATATTATATATTATAAAAATTATATATATAATTATAATTATAATAATATATATTATATAATTAATTATTAGTATATATATTATACATTATATATTAATAAGTAATAAATATAATAATATACGAGTAATAATATATATATAAATAATATAATGAATATATATATATAAGTTATATTAATAAATGTATGATATATATATATATATAATATATATTAATATAAGTATAATAAGTTAATATATATAATATTATAACTTATCTATAATATATATATATTAGCTATTATAACATATATATATAATATTATAATATATAATATATATAGTATATACTAATATAATATAAGATGATATAATAACCATTACTTACTTAATTAATAAATTATACATACATATATATAGTATATCTTGGGCATCATTGACGTACGAGCAGCAATACCATTGCTGGTAATAGCAAACACATTCATGGCTTCAATTAGTCATAATATATTTAGGACTATTTTTTCTGACGCTTTCCTCACTGAGGGATGATTCAGCTAGATAATATTGAATGTTTGACAGTTATAATAAGCAGCTGACTTGGTAGGCCTCGTCACCTACTCCGGATGGAGTTCGTAGGGTAAATTTTTTCAATTGACAATTAAACTAGCAAAATAAGTGACGACATAAGCATTTCAAAAAGGGATAACTCAGTTTCCAGATCTAGGGGAACCGTTCTCGGCCGGAGCCGGATCAGGCGGGGAGAAGCTCAGAAGAGGTGTTATGGGTATCAGGTATATTAGGCAGAAAGCTAAAATCATAAGTACCATACTACTATATACATACGTGCCTTACGAGGTCATGGTGTCTACTTTTTGTAAGGAGTCGCGCGAGAGTCTATGCACAAAACATCACACCTATATTAATAGTATACTAGTATAATATATATAGTTAACTATATTATAAGTATATTAACTATATAATTACTTATATTTATTATATATAGTAAAGTATAGCCATTATTTAGTCATATCATTACTTACTAACTAATATACGTATAATAACTATACCTATAATCTAATAGTATATATATATATTAGTTTATGCGGTATGCTAAAATATAATCATATTTATATTCATAAAATATTATATGCTGAGCTAATGACCTCACAGTGCTATCTATATTTGCACGGCGCCTTTAAAACTTAAAACAATGTAAACAAAGCAAAAATACTAAACTAACTAGAATTGAACTAAAAATTAACACTGCACCACGGAATTCTCACAAGCCCGGGAATCACCGGGGCGGGGCGGCCTCTTTTTTTCCCCCCCCCCTTCAAACCGCACCAGCCCGACGACAACGTCTGATTATTCATGCTGTAATCTTTCTCTGATAAGCGTTCAAGACTCTCTTTGCCGACTTCACTCTCTGTTTTTCATTCTTATCTCTTTTCGCTCTTCATTATTATATATCTATTATTATTATTACTTTATATTATTATTATATAAATTATATATTAATTATTATATTATTAGTAATTTTATAATTAGTGATTATTAGTAGTAGTAGTCAGTGATATGTAGTCGTGAACGTAGGTGAGTTAAGATTAAGTATATAAGTGAAGCTAGTTGGTAGTAGTAGTATATAGACGTATATAATATATAGTTAAATATAGTTAATATATATATGCATCATTATATAGCTTTAATCTATGCTAAACTAACCTATAGTATATATATGATCAATATATATACTAGTACTAGTATATATATATATATTATATATTATTATCCGATCAGTAATTATAATATAGTATGATAGATATAGTAAGTGTATATAGAGTAGACGTATACATCTAAAATTTAATGAAGGATTAATATAATTGAGTGGTTGTTCCCTAAAATACTTAGGCCATAGTAAAGTACTACCCTGATGCGTATTGGTGATGATTATAAGATGATTCTATACCGAATGACTAGAGAGTTTAACTGAGCAGCTAAGTTCCACATACATAAAAGATGGAGATAGATATAACCACATAATATGTAAATGTGCATAACTCAAGTTTAGAACATAAAATAAATAGTGCTGCCAGACAGGCTTCCAGCTGGAGAGTCGGAAGTAAGAGGAAGGAATTGGAGTTTGAGATTGAACTCTCTAGAGAGTGCCATACGAGCTGCCATCGAGACCGGGAGCCTGTGAACCACATCTTGCAAATATGCGAGATAGAATATCTCCAAAGTAGTTGTTTTCCTTTATTATATAAAGAGTCTCGCGTAGAAATCAGAGAGCGAGAGTTCTAGTATATCTTGGTAAAATCGTCCAGTGAACGCGCTGTGGGGATAAGTCCAGACTAATGTAAGATGAATTCGTAGATCGTGGAAATTTAGCAGAGCGCAGAGATAATAAGAAAAGATAGTCAGAAGAAGGCAGAGACCGAGGATTTCTCTTGCGGTAGTGGATCAACTCGAGTCGTTCGCTGGATGCCGCGTTGAGCGCAGAGCGTATATGCAGCGAGTGGCAGGGGCCTGGACGTGCTTGTCGGTGCTAGATGAACGGTGGGTAGTATATCGGTAGCTGAGTTATGAAAATACATTATCTATCAACATTAAATATAATTAACTATAGAGTTATCCACTCTGGGTGCAAACCTTAATATATAAGAACAATTAAATTGGATAGTTTAACAGAGTTAATTTCCGGGGTGTTTGATGACCTGTGCTAGGTGTATGTCTGTGTTGACACTTACTATAGTATTATAATACATTTTGGATCAGGAGGGTACATAATAGGTCAAGTATAGACGTTCTGCGTTAGTAAGTGTTTAAAATTTAAAGCGTAAGACTGGAGATTATATATATTTATTTAAATCAAATCAATAATTAAATATAGTGATTAATATTTAATAATATATTAACAATAAAGAGTTCTAGGCTAAATGATAAAACAATATAAAGACCTAAATAAAATTTACGAGTAAAGCTAATAAAGCGTAAATCAAAGACGTATCGACGTCATAGTAGATCATGGACGGGTCCTCAGTTTATGGGATCAACTTCTACAATTTTTTTGTAATTAATTTATTTTGCCTTATTGTAGTTATATAGAAGTATATACTATAAATAATGTTATAATATATAATATATAATATATGATAGTAAAATATATAAGCATTAAACTAGGTGAATATTATTAATATTATAACAGATATAATATTATTATAATAGTAATAGATTTATATTAATATATAATATTAATAATTAATAAGAATAATATATATAATATATTATGATATTTACTAGGTAATACAATCAGATATAGATATCTACATTATAAGTAAAATTGAATTAGGTTTATTTCGTCAAGTATAATTTAGTTAAAGAATCTCTTAAGATGCATAGACTCCTGTCTAGTCGAAATTGACTTAAAGCTGCTAACATATTAACAGTTTAATGATATAATAGATATAATTGAAAAGTATTTTATTAAATATATATATATAAGTTAAAGATATATATAGATTATATAATATATATATATATAATATAACTATATATATATACTATTAAACATATATATATTATACTAGTATATATAGTTAAATATATTAATATATATTTATAGTACTATGATATAATATATAATATAATATAAGAATATAAATAATATTATATACTATTTTTATATACTTATAATATAATAAAAAATATTATATATATATATAGTATAGTATATATATATATAGAGTTAATAGATAGATCATAAGTATTATATATTAATATTATATTAATTTAATCTATAAGACAAATACTATATTAATTATATAATATATATATATAGTACTTAGGTATATCAAGAGAGAAAGAGAGGAGAGAGAGAGCAGATGAAGAGAGAGAGAGAAGAGAGCGGAGAAGAGAGAGAAGCTTATAGGATGATATTAAGTGGAGGAAGAGTAAGTAGGTATAAAAGTAGGATAGTAATCAGATAGAAGTGAGATATAAGAAGAACGAACGTAAACGGTTACTCAGTGATCGCCTAACATATATATATGAATATATAAGTATATATATAAAAGTATATAGTATATAATCTATATATAATATAATACGGTACAGCATACTCAGGGCTAACTAGGTAACCGTCTTATACCTATAGTTAATAGGTAGATAATAGATATAAAGATAGATTTATATACTATCTGTAATATAAGACTTATATATACAGATAGTATAATATATATATAATATATTAATATTAGTATATAGATATTATATAAAGCCTGTCAATTACATGATTGCTTGCAGTAAAGACCACAAATTGAGAGTTACTATAGTATAGTTATTAATAGATACGTATAGTTTTTATAATCGAGTACCAGATGTACCATGCAGCAGTTTACAGCGTAGTAATGCATCAAGTAGATCACAGGATCCATTAAGCATAAGGTAATGTTAATGATATAAAACTTATAGATCATCTTACTATGTTAGTATATCAATTATAATAATCAACTAGTAACAATATAAGCAAGGTCTTTAAAATCAATCTATATTAAAAGTGATATTATATATTATTAATATATTACGCTATTTTATAGAAATTCGAGATATATATAAGTTATGAAAGTGAGACCTTTGTAGTTAAAAGTTCATATATGTACTAATTTTTGATTTACGTCGATTTTCCAGCAAATGTAACGATCATCCGATGGTTATCGAGTAACGTATGTAGTCAAGCAATTATACTACTATATAATACTAAATGGAAATTATAATATATAATACTATGATCAATTAAAGTATATAGACCTTATTAGTGATATATAGTATTAATATATCTATAGTACTATAGTATATATGGTAGTAGTCTATACTAATATTAGGTACTAGTAGCTATAACGTAAGCAGTACCTATAGATATATAAGTAGAGTATATATGCAGTAACTACCAGAGGTGGGGATCCATTAACTATCAAAGAAGTAGCTTCCGTTCGTACTTCGTATACTGCCCGGAAAAAGTAGATTGCGTTTCAGTATATTTCCCGTTTCTTTGAAATAAAGTAACGAGGAGTGGCCGTTACTCGTTCTTCGTTAGCCTTTCAAGCTTTTCAATATGACGTTATGGTACGGTCTATATTAAGAATAGTTGGTGTGTGTAATTAAATTTCAACATTATCCAATTATTGTAATGCATTTAACATTCACGCAAAACTATTTAATTGCGGCACACTCTGCCATTCACAATTTCCTATTAGGGCTGCATATCCGTTTCCCCCTTGTTCTATCCCAGACATACATAATACTAAGAAGGTATTAAACCCAGGACACTTTTCAAGCTGCTCACGATCTAACATACTAACACCTGGAGGCTGCCTCACTTACAGAACACAACTTATGTCTATCTACGCTACCTTAACATCTCTGTACACACACGAGCAAATGCATCTCTACGATCCTTCAAACATCAAATGTTGCCACACGCAAAACCAAGATCATGCCGCATAATAATCAAGAGCGTGGGCATAGGCCTCCACCATGCGCATAACTCCATCATTCTAATACGAGGATATTTTGGGATCGGAGTCGGGAGTTGGCGGTAAATATTGAAGCGCAGTGGGGTCAGGCAGCGGAAGTGGAGTACGTAAGCCTTTGAAGAGGATGGGAGACGGGAGTCGGAAGTGTTTGGAGAAGACGACGTCGAAATCCCTGATTCTGAAGCGAACCAAGATCCCTGTCAGCCAGCTGCTAAATTTGTTCATAAGTCCACCGGTATTGAGCAAAATTGAACCAAAGCCATAAGGACACTCGCTGCATCTACTCCGCTATTAATGTATCAAACACTAATCAATCAACTCAATAATATTCTTAACGACGCTTTACTATCGTCATATGAGTCTTTTGAATTCCAGTCAGCGAAGCTTACGCCGAAACATATATTCGAAAGAACACTGCCCATAGGAGCTTTCCGTATGTAACATTGCTCATACGCCTGTTTGCAAAACAAAAAAGTAAATACAATTTATCTTGCCTACTTCTCTCAATTTTCTCAATCATTTGTTTTTCTATATAGCAAGAGTTTGAGATCCACACATACCTCTAACTTCTAAAGCACTGTGCTCTTCACAATTAGTCCTTCATTCACTCGACACATTCTTTCCACAAATATAGGTATACGTATCTTCCCTACTACACTTAATAAACTAATACTCCTATAATACCTACAGTTACCCTTATCCATTTACCCTTATAGAAGGGGTACATTGACTGCTGCTCCGTCAATCCTTTGGACTAATGCCTCATAAACAGTTTTATTACACAACTCCAGATCCAACAAGTCACCATCCGTCGGCTAGTCTTTTGATCATTTCACCAGTACGTTTCATACTATACGCAGATTTACCATTTCAAGCTGTTTCGCTCTACACATTACTGTCCTCCTTATAAATGACCTCTCATGCCCAAAAACCGTATCATTGCCCATCAAAATCACACACACGATTAGTATCACCCTTGTCATTACGCAAAAGTGTTTTGCAGATTTGTTCGAAGTGTTCCTCACCCGACACTCTAGTCACATTCATCTGCATCAGTTTAGAAGCCCATCCTGATTCATGTATTCTATGCAAAGTTCCCACTATGCTCCTTAAAATATATTATAGTAATATATATTAGTTATATATAGCGTATAATAATATATAATATATATATTAATATATAATATATATATATTATATATATAGTATAACTGATATTACTATCTATATTATTAAAGGGTTTTTTAGCTTGATCGGGATGTCAACTCTGCAATCAGCATTCAAAGAGTCGAACAAAATGTAACAGACTAAAAAGTAACGGAAAGAAAAAAATAACGAACTTATTCGGGAGCGTATACATCTGCAAGAAAAGTACGATCGTGTACTTCGTTAGATGAAAAAACTAGTTCCGTTTGTAACGGAGTAACGGAGTAAGGATCGTGCCCACCTCTGTATATATAGTATATATCATAATAGTTATATATATATTATAATCATATATATAGTATATAATATAATTATAGGTATATATATATATATAATATATATATAGTGCTAATTTCAGTTCTGTGGTAAAAACACTAATTACTAATTTATGAATATATAGTATATATTATATATAAGTAATAGTATATATATATATACTAATATATATAAATTATACTGTATATTATATAGTATATACCGGTTATATATATTATAATATATATATATAATATTATATATTATATATAGTACTAATATATATATAATTATTATTATATAAACTATATTGTACATTTTTTTAAAAGTTGCGGAACAAAGAGCGGAAACTTTTTTTTGATCCCGCACTTGCACAGTCCGTAATTTCCATGATGATGACTCCGCACTCCGCTAGTCCGCGCTATTCCTGGTAGTCCCCTCAAAAGCAGGACTAGCGGACTAGCGCTAGGCTATATATATTATATATAATTATATATATATATATTATATATAATCAGTATGATTCTTATAATAGTCATACATATATATAATATTCTAATTTATTATAATATTTATATCAGATGTCGATCATGATATATATATTATACTATGTATCGATATGTTTTAAGATTTCAAAGACTCATAGAAGATTTGCTCAATTACGTATGTTAAGTTCCCATCTTATTAGCTCTAAGCCAATAGCTAAACAGTTACTAAAAGCGTTATTATATTACATTATATGAAAAAAGAAAATAGTCTTTTAGTAAAAAGAATGAAATTTTCTATACACATGACAAATCTTGATATGCAAATATATATACCGGCATCTGATGAAGAACTGTAGATTAGAACCGCTTAAATTCTTTAATATCATAGATTCTATGTTCAATAATATTGAGTAAACAACACAAGATAGGTCATTTTAGTCTATGCAAGTTGAACCATCTATTTTACATTCGATGTGGGATTTTATTTTCAGAAGAGAGAATATTGGGTTAATGACTTTTCGTTCGCCTTTACTTTGATGTGTCTATAAGGGAAACAAAAATGGTAATGATAGTTAGAGGTTTCAACTATATATAATTATATATTGTAATAGTATGATATATATATATATTATATATATATATAATCATTATATATATATTATATAATTATATATATATATATAAATTTAAATATACTTACATAATATATAATATTTTATTATATATATATCATATATAATATATATATATCATATATATATATATAATATATATATATATATATATATATATATAATACTATAATAATATATATATTGTATGTTATTTTATATATATATATATAAGTATATAGTATATTATTATATATTTAATATTATTATATATATATGATAATTATAAATATATATATAAATATATATATTATATATATATTATTATAGTATTATTATATATACTATATATAATATATATATATATATATATAATATATATATAATATCATATTATATATATTATATATATATATTATATTATACTATACTATATATATATATATATATTATTATAATATAATATATTATTTTTAATAGATATTATATATATATATATATATATTATATATTATAAATATATTATAATGTGTAGACGTGACAGTAATTGTAAAAACACGTCGGATTTTTAAGCGAATAATGATTTTTTTCGAATAATGCCATATGAAGCGAGATGCCGAACGAAAAAGTACGATTCTTATATTAGTATATTATAATATATATATATATATATAAATATATATAGTATATATATATAATATATTAATATATATATTAAATAATATATATAATATATATATATAATAAATATAATATTGTATTTAAATATTAGTTATTATATAATAAGTATATATATTGATAATATGATATATATATATATATATATATAATATACTATATTAGTATATATATATAATATATATACTTATTGGTTAATATTGAATCAGTAGAGTGAGGCAGGAATATGTTTAAGGTTCTTGTATGTCAATTTGCTATATGTGGAGGGGTTATCGAAAGAATTATAGAGATGGGGGTGGCAGGACATGGTGTTAGAAGATGGAGAATGGAGTATGATGAGAGAGTGGCCCTATATGATTGTATGCGGATGTTTTGGTTTTTATGGTGACAATCTGAGAGAGCTCGAGAGCGATGGTAAAGATTTTGGCAGGTGTGTAAAGGAGGGGGTTTGAAGATAAGAGTAAGGTGATAAGAGTAAGGTTAGGTTGTGAGTGAGGACAGTCCTCGGATGGTAGAGTTATGTGATGGTGAACAGCTGGAAATGTGGCTGGGAGTTAAATATTTAGATATATGTTGATGAAAATGGAACGGATAGATGACAGAGTGTAGGTAGAAAGATTGTGAATGGGTAGGAAGGGTGGCTGGTGAAATTAAATCGTTTGGTGGATGTAAAGGGATAAGTCTTGAAGTGGCTAGGGTTTTCATGAGGGTATGTTGTTAGCTGTGTTTAAAGTATGGTAGTGAGACTATGGGCTGAAAAAAGATAGACTAAAGTCAAAAGTGTGCAGAATGGACAACTTAGGAACAGTGTTAGGTGTGAAGGAAGAATTGAATGAAAAGAGAGAGAGAGTATAAGAGGTGTGGTGTGGAAAGGAATGGATACAGAATTGGAGAGAAAATGAAGTAATGGAAGAAGTTGAGCAAAGATCATGTGGAAGAGATGAATATAGTATCGGTGGTTAAGCGGATGTATAGGTGGTAGAATGGTGGGAATGAGCCGCTGGGACGGAAGAAACAAGTGGGTATAAGTCAGTAAAGGAAGTCTGCAGGAGAGAAATTTGAGTTTGGCAGAGGCAGAAGAAAGGTGCTGTAGGGAAGCGTTTGTATGGGGGCATGGATGTGGCACACCTGGGCCAAGGGATGAACGCTATCACATGAAGATATTCCTAAGTGAGGGGTCGGTCCCTGAAGCTTATGGGAATTTCTGACGCGACGAGTTCTCATCTAATAGGTTAGGAGCGGTCGGTAAGGCTGGATCTTTGCTTTTAAACTTGGTCATATACTCTATCTACCTTCTTTCCGATGCCATGTCAAGCCACTTGACCCAAGTTTGGGGAAAAAGGAGATGATAAGTATATATGATATATATGTATATATATTATGCTATAATTATTAGATAATATAAATGATATATATATATCATTTATAGTATATATAATATAATAATATTATATATATAGAGCTGTATATATGTAATTATTGGGATAGGTTTATTATTATTTTCGTGATAAAAATTTATAATATAGTAATAAAATATTCATATTCTATATATATAGTTTATATAATAGTATCTATACTGTATATTTTCTAATAATATATATATTATATTATAGTAATATAATATATATATGAATAGCAAAATTTGCGAAGGAACAAAACGAAACGCTGTATCCATAATTCTATCTTTTTTGCCTGCGTCATTATGTAATTATATAGTAATTAATATATAAAATATAATCAATAATAATATAATAATTTAATGTAAATTTTACTTCTTAAATTTCGACTGCGACTCCGATCCGACTGCGACTGCCATTTAAATACAGGAATTTCGTTCTGACTCGAATGCGAATCCGATCGATCGCACTTGTACAGAACTTCGGAGTCTCCGATCTTATCCGACTCCGTAACTCCGGAAATTGCACGAATCCAACTCGGACTAGCCAGGACTCCGACTCCGACTCAGGGAAAATTGCACGGCAGCCTGAATATATATGATATAGTATATATTTATATATAACTATATATACTAATTACAATATAAATATATATACTACTAATAGATTATATATACAGCAAGAGTGTGAGTCATTTCTGTGCAAAACTCTGGAAAATTGTAACAGAAACCTAAGGTTTTAGTAACAATTTGTTAGTCATGCAAAATTCAGTGGAATTGAATAACAGCTTGAGGTAGTGAAAATCTTAGCGCAGTAGTTACCTTACTGTTTCGGGCCTAAAGACAACCAAGCATTTATTAGTTCTTCGATCAAACAGAATTAGGAAACATAAAACATAAATTGCATCATCACACTAATTTCTAATGTACAAGTATAGCTGAACTAATATTATTATACCGTATATGTAATATCAGATATGTATATTTATTCGTATAAGCATATTATATATATAATATATTATAATATATGATATTCAATATGATTTATTATTATATTTAGGTATATTAAGTTTGTGTGGTTGTGTGTGTAGTGTGTGTGGTGTGTGTGTGTGTGTTGTGTGTGGTGTGTGTGTTGTGTAGTGTGTGTGTGTGTGTGTATAGTGATGTCACCAAGAAGTGCTGGTCACAAATAAATTGGTAATTTTTATCTCATTGTTCATCTGGCGTATAGTATCACAACTAATTCCCTCTACATTACTCTATACCCTGATCTGCACTTAGAGCAAAACCAAAATGTAAGGAAAGAGCGAATGTATGGATGTAATTATAAAAAAAAATTTTGGAGCAAAAATCATTTTATGGGTTAATCGTTCTTCATATAGTATTGTGTTATCAATATCAAACAGCGTACAAGAATATTAAATTCTAGATAGATATAATATTTTTATAGCATTTTAAATCGAATTTGATATCTAGATTATGTAATTAATTGTATTTGTGAAACTCGTAACTAATGATTTGGTCGCTATGTTTGCTCTCTCCTCTTCTGTCGCTTTCCTCTCCTCTCCGTCTCTCCTCGTCCGTCTCTCCGTCTCCGCTCTCCGTCTTCTCTCTCTCTCTCCTCTCATCTCCTCTCACTAACCATTATCATTTTATATCATTATTATATGTATATAACTTGTATTTGGTAAAATTTGTAAATTTGTGTGTTTGTCTATTTTGCTCCTCTCTCTCTCTTCTCTCTCTCTCTCTACTTCTCTCCTCTCTCTCTTCCTTCTCTCATCCCTCTAATGTTACTCCTACAAATAAAGAACTAACTCGGTTGCAGGGTCGCGAGACGTTGTAAGTTAAATAAATATAAAAATGTTATTGGAACAATTTAACGCTCACGAGAGCTGTTGATAGTAATTCTAAATGTAAATCTTAAAGAACCAAAAACAAACTTCTGTTATGTGTAAAATCTTACATAAAGATAACTATAAAGGTATAACAGCGGTTTGTGGGTGTTCATACTAGCTCGGAAGTAACAATCAAGTAACCTAGTAGCTTCCTGTGGTAAAGGAAGGCGGTCAGACAGAATGGTCGAAATCAACGAAAACTTGTAGATACTTAGGCCCCTCACCGTATCCTCAACGCATAATACGAGGAGCTATAAAGAAACATAAAGACTACTACCTGTGACAAGCATAGGAAAGCAGAAGGAAACTACGAAACCATTCTCTACTACACCGAAACTAGAACCGTGCAGTGGACGGTGAACGAAGAGATAAATATCCAACACTTCTGCTACTACGAATATTGGCTTCTCTACGTATATATAAAATATATAATATGTAGCATCTAATATGTGTATCATATATGTATATAAATATATAGTATATATATAAAAAAAATGTATTAAATTAATATATATATTAATAATAATATATAGTGATGTACGTAATTCCGCATCCGCATAATATCATTCCACAATTAACAGATTTAAATAGACGAATTATTAAGCGGATATGCAGAAATATAAAATAAGTTGAAAGTTATTAATTGCTTCTATTGGTTTGATAAATTTTTTGAATTTGTGATGAGTCTAAGAAAATAATTAGCTTTTCTATTTCTATATATAAGTATATATAAATATAAATATATATATATATATATATATATCTATATATATATATATATATATATATAATGATATATATATATAATATATATACTATATCAGAAGATAATACAGTATAGAATATTAATTTATTAATATTTTTTATATGTGTTTTTGGATAGTAGTAGTAGTAGAATATATTATTATAGATATATATAACGTATATATATAGTATATATACTACATGATATCAATATTATATATATAATGTATAATTAATAATTATACATAAACATAGTATAAATATTATAGTATAATAGCTGATAATGGATATGTATTTTCATATTGGTATATATTTAATGAAAACAACGATTCTCAGCCTATAACATGCTAATTTCATTCAGCCTGAAATACGGTGTATGGGATTTAATCAGACAGGCAAAACGTGCCTTAATCAATTGAAGTGCTACGTACTCCTCTGGTTTTTCTCCTACTGAATAAAGACATTTCTGGCATCTGCCAAAAGACTATACAAAGCTTCTGTAAATCTGTCTTTCCTTTTATCGCTCTGATGGAAACTACAGCGCGAATACTGCTCTGAAATAAGGCAAATCTCTTTCGCCCTCAATTTTCATTCTAATTTAGCGTTGAGCGATTTCTGGACACCTCGCTCTTGACTTACTTCTCGCTAGTCAGGTTCCCATGAGGCTCGGATTGCGTGATGTGACACATGATATTGGCGTGTTAAGTTAATGAGATTATAAACTTACTGCATGATGCTAGTTCGGGAGGCTGGCCTATGTTTTGAGGGACTGTGCTTATAATGTGAAGTCAGTCCATTTTCAACTTTTTGTGCCCCAATGTTAAAGCTTTCCTCAATGTTGAAAACTTGTTCACTTCCAAACAAGACCAAAAAGTATTGCTATATACTGATTATATACTATGAATATATATTCTATATAATATAAGTATAACTATATATGATATATGTAATATAACATAACATTGAAATGTTTTGATATGTATGTAACTCGTATGCTTCGACATATACTATGAGTTTTTTGACATACATTACATGTTTTGACATGTTTTATACATACTACTATCTCTGATATATATATATAAAATATAATATAGTATACATATATATATATAATACTAATACTATATATACTATATATTAGTATAACGATAGTAATGTACTAACTATTGATATATATATTATAATACTATATAATATTAATATATAGATATATATTATAATATATGATATTATACTAATATAGATATATAATAATATGGTGCCTCGTTGATTCCTTCCAACTATCGTCCTATAGCTCTCACCTGTATGCTGTCTAAAATCTTTGAAATCCTGTTCTTTAATCTTCTCAATTTCCCTGGTCATCGTGAAATCTCATCCATTCTGCTTTCAGATCAATCACATCGCTATACGACGCTCGAGATCAAATGTTTTAACATACTTCACTGATCTCTAACTGTCGGTCTTCTTCCATAGGGGATTAAATGGGGAAGTATTGTGTTGGTGCAGCTGTGGACTATTCAAAAGTCGGTTTTAGCGATTGTTGGAGAGTCACTACTCTCTATTGTAGACTCTTGACTGGTCGAAGATTCCTCTCTCTGCTTATGCGATGTCCAATTTTTCTCTCAGATCGCATCTATATGCGGCATTTGTTTACGGAGCGACCTCTTTCTTCTTTTTTATTAATATTGGTGTTCTCAAGGTTCTGCTTTATCTCACGTTATCTTAAGTTTTTATTTTTAACGATTTCTCAGCAGCCCATCCAGATGCCTATGTTATTCCGTGCATGCCGATGATACTCTCCTTATACTTACGCATTTAAATGTGCTCCTCTTTTGAATTTAGAGTTTTTCTCACATTCAAGACTTTCGATATCCATTCTTATTGCGATGCTGGATTAGTATTCTGGTAGGGTCGCTCAATCTTGTGATTCAAATTTTATAAAAAAACTACTGCTGCTCACATCTCCTCGTCTTCATGTAGGCACATGCGCGTACCTTTCCCCTATGTTCCTCGCTTCGATGGCTCTCGAGCTCAACCTGTAGACAACAGAATAACTTCTTGAGTTCTGAATAAAACAATACCACTTGAAACCTATATTACAATGGTTGGTTAGACAGTTTCAAAGAAACAGAGTTATGTTATGTTGAAATTGAAAGAATTCTTTTCTTCTGTCCAAGTTATAAAAGGTCTTATATCCACCTTTGTAATGGACAGTTGTGTGCACATTTGGGGTGTGGGCTATCGGTTGATCACTTCTTCTTCTTGATTGGGCTTGGGTTTAAGGCAAAACAACGTAAATTGTTTCCTACTTTTAAAACCTTCCTTACACTTTCATTCTGCGGACGGTTTGACGTGGTGAGCTCTACCTCTTTACTGATAGGTACTGCGAAATGGCAGGTCTCAGAGCGAGGGAAGTTAGCTCTCGCAATTCACGTCCATTCGCGCTCGCTCTGCGGGTAGCAAGCGACCGGTTGTGCCCTGATTTCCTTCGTAATTATGGGTGTCTTGTCTTTGAACCCAAATTTGTGGATATCAAGAAATCTATACTAATCAATATTATTATATATAATAATACGTATATATATTATTATATATATTTTATATGATATAGAATATATAATATTTTATATAGTAATATATATTAAGCTATTAATTCATTTAGATTATATAATATAATATATATAATATATAGTATAGTATATATAATATTATAATATAGATATATATATATATATATATATATATTAGTATATAATGATATATATAAGAAGTCGATAATAATAATTAAGTGTGAAATAAACTGCCTATCTGGAAAGAACACACTCAAACCAACCTTGCACATTAGCTTCCAAACTATCTATAGCTTAATGTCGTTTAAGATAGAAATAGATATTTTTCTTCTAATTCGAAAAATCGGTATCAAACTTGGTATGGGCATAGTGATTTCTGGCATGACTGCGAAAGCGGAGAGAAAGCACCAGAATTTGATGAGCTAATATAGATAAAAGAGACCTGCTTACAATCGTCTATTATACAAGACAACGCCG
>JABUQX010038321.1:0-24644 GCA_015478945.1 Trachelipus rathkii
ATTCAGAATTTGCGATCACTATTTAGATAAGTACTAAGGAAGACGACTTAATAAAAACAAATATATAACCAAAAAAAATTAAAAATATTTTTTAGTCATTTTCCGAACAAATATGTTACGCTGATTCCACGAATGTTATTAGTTTTCTTGTAGCTATCGTAGTTTTCGAGAAAAAAAATAAAGAACCTAAAAATTCAAAAAAATTTTTTTTCGCTTTTTCTGAACAAATATGTTACGCTGATTCCACGAATGTTATTAGTTTTCTTGTAGCTATCGTAGTTTTCGAGAAAAAAAATAAATAACCCAAAAAATCAGAATTTTTTTTTCATTTTAAAACAATTTTTTACGCTATTCTACGATTGTTATTAGTTTTATTGTTAGCTTATCGTAGTGTTTTGTAGAAAAAAAATAAAATAGCGCCCAAAAAACCAAAAAAAATTTTCGCCATAATTTCAATAAGAAGATTCTGTCTTAGCGCTGATTCCAACGAATGTTATTAGTTTTTGATATGTACTATCGTAGTTTTCGAGAAAAAAAATAGAAAATGTCCAAAAAAATTTCAAAAGAATTTTTTTTTTTTCATTTTTAGAACAATTTCCTTACGCCCTGATTCCACGAATGTTATTAGTTTTCTTGTAGCTATCGTAGTTTTTTGAGAAAAAAAATAAAATAGCCACAAAAAATAAAAAAAATTTTTTTGCCATTTTTAGAACAATTTTCTTACGCTGATTCCACGAATGTTATTAGTTTTCTTGTAGCTATCGTAGTTTTCGAGAAAAAAAATAAAATATAAAAAAAAATCAAAAAATTTTTTTTTTCATTTTTAGAACAATATCTTACGTGCTGAGTTCCACGAATGTTAGCTAGTTTTCTTGTAGCTACCAGTTTTCGAGATACTTTCGTTAAACCCATCTATGACGTCATATATTGACGCTCATGGGACTAATAATAAGTCAAGGTCTTAAGTGGCAAATTCCGAAAAAAAAAATTGAACAGAAAATTATCGGGGGAAATATTTTCTTTGTGATTTTTTAGATTTTTACACTTAGACCTTCGCCTTATATTAGTTCCCGAACAGGCGTCACTATATGACGTCATAATCGGTTTAACGATAGTCTGAGCTTAAGAAAATGGTATTTGAAAGCATTGAGCCGGTTTTGTGATTCCCGTAAGGCGACACTATACTATAGTGACGTTTCGAAGTGAACCGAAAAACGATCTAACTTGATTGCGCAACACCTTTTAAGGTATAAACTATCACTTCAACCCCATATAGTGACGTATCAACGGGAACTGATATAAGTCAAAGGTCTAAGTATGAAAATCTAAAAAATCACAGAGAAAATAATTTCCCAAAAAATTTTAGGTCGAAATTATTTTTCGGAATTTGCACTTAGACCTTCGACTTATATTAGTTCAACAAACAAACGAACGAACGGTCAGACGAAGGTCTAAGTCTAAGTCGAAGGTCTATATATAAGTCGAAGGTATAAGTGCAAAAAACTCAAAAACTACGATAGCTACAAGAAAACTAATAACATTCGTGGAATCAGCGTAAGATATTTGTTCTAAAAATGGAAAAAAAATTTTTTTTTTTTATTTTGGTTATTTATTTTTTTTTCTCGAAAACTATGATAGCTACAAAAAAAATAATAACCTTTTTGGAATCAGCGTAAGAAATTTGTTTTAAAAATGAAAAAAAATAGTTTCCTTGTAGCTATCGTAGTTTTCGAGAAAAAAAATAAAATAGCCCCAAAAAATCAAAAAAATTTTTTTGCCATTTTTAGAACAATTATCTTACGCTGATTCCACGAATGTTATTAGTTTTCTTGTAGCTATCGTAGTTTTTGAGAAAAAAAATAAAATATCAAAAACAAAATAAAATTTTTTTTTCATTTTTAGAACAATTTTGTTACGCTGATTCCACGAATGTTATTAGTTTTCTTGTAGCTATCGTAGTTTTCGAGAAAAAAATAAAGAACCAAAAAAAAAATCAAAAAAAATTTTTTTTCCATTTTTAGAACAATTTTCTTACGCTGATTCCACGAATGTTATTAGTTTTCTTGTAGCTATCGTAGTTTTTGAGAAAAAAAATAAAATAGCCCCAAAAAATCAAAAAAAAATTTTTTTCATTTTTAGAACAATTTTCTTACGCTGATTCCACGAATGTTATTAGTTTTCTTGTAGCTATCGTAGTTTTTGAGAAAAAAATAAAATAGCCCCAAAAAATCAAAAAAAATTTTTTCCATTTTTAAAGAATAATTTTCCTTACGCTGATGTCCACGAAATGTTATATTGTTTTAATGGTAGCTATCGTAGTTTTTGAGAAAAAAAAAAAATAGCCGAAAAATCAAGAAAATTTTTTTGCATTTTTTAGAACAATATTTCCCTTTTTTGTTTGTTGTTTTATATATATTAATTTTCTTTACTCTTTCGCGCCTCGAAAAGTCGACTGGATTTATTGGCGATTCGTCGAACCCGATATATTGACGTTTCGAAGGGAACTGATATAAGTCGAAGGTCTAAGTATAAGTCGAAGGTCTAAGTGCTAAGTCGAAGGTCTAAGTATAAGTCGAAGGTTTAAGTGCTAAGTCGAAGGTCTAAGTATAGTCGATGTCTAAGTAAAGTCGAAGGAGTCTAAGTGGCTAAGTCGACAAGGTCTAAGTGCTAAGTCGAAGGTCTAAGTGCTAAGTCGAAGGTCTAAGTGCTAAGTCGAAGGTCTAAGTGCTAAGTCGAAGGTCTAAGTGCTAAGTCGAAGAATTAAGTACATAGATCGAAGGTCTAAGTGCTAGGTCGAAGGTCTAAATATTAGTCGAAGGTCTAAGTGCTAATCGAAGGTCTAAGTGCTAAGTCGAAGGTGTATGATTTAAGTCGAAGGTCTAAGTGCCTTACGTCGAAGGTCTAAGTGCTAAGTGCTAATAATAAGTGCTAAGTCGAAAGGTCTAAGTGCTAAGTCGAAGGTCTAAGTGCTAAGTCGAAGGTCTAAGTGCTAAGTCGAAGGTCTAAGTATAAGTCGAAGGTCTAAGAGGGAATATCTTAGATTTTTGATTCTTTTCTTGTTTGTTCGTTTGTTTGTTTTATATATATATATATATATATATATATATATATATATATATATATATATATATATATATATATATATATTATATATTTATAAACTATATATATATATATATAATATACACACTATAATAAATTATATATATATAATATATATAAGTATAATATATATGATATATATACTATAACTATCGTTAAAACCCATCTATGACGTCTAAATATTTACGCCCATCTCGGACTAATAATAAGTCGAGAAGGTCTAAGTGCAATCCGAAAAAAAAATTGAACAGAAAATTATCGGGGAAATATTTTTCTTTGTGATTTTAGAGATTTTCACACTTAGACCTTTGACGTTATATCAGTTCCCGTTGAGACGTCATTATATCGAGTTGAAGCGAGTTGATACACTAAAAAGTGGCATTTGAAAGCGTTCAGCCGCTTTTGCGATTCCCGTAAGGCGACACTATACTATAGTGACGTTTCGAAAGGAATCGAAAAACGATCTAACTTGATCGCGCAACACCTTTTAAGGTATAAACTATCACTTCAACCCCATATAGTGACGTCGCAACCGGGAACTGATATAAGTCAAGGTCTAAGTGGGAAAATCTAAAAAATCACAGAGAAAATAATTTCCCAAAAAATTTAAAGTCGAAAATTTTTCGGGATTTGCACTTAGACCTTCGACTTATATTAATTCCCCAAACAAACGAACGAACGGTCAGACGAACAAACGAACACAAAACATACGTATTATAAGTCGAAGGTCTAAGCTGCAAAAAACTCGAAAAATCTACGATCGCCACAAGAATAACTAAATACATTCGTGCGAATCAGCGTAGAGTCGAAGGTCTAAGTGTTAAGTGCGAAGGTCTAATGTGTTTAAGCTCGAAGGTCTAAGTGCTAGATCCCGAAGGTCTAAGTGTTAAGTTCGAAGGTCTTAAGTGCTAAGTCGAAGGTCTAAGTGCTAAGTCGAAGGTTAAGTGCTAAAGCTGAAGGTCTAAGTGCCTAAGTCGAAGGTCCTAAGTATAGTCGAAAGGTCTAAGAGGGAATATCTTATATTTTTGATTCTTTTTCTTGTTGTCGTTTGTTTGTTTTATAATTATTATATATATATATATATATATGATATATATATATATAATATATATATATATATATATATATATATATATATATATATATATAATATTATACTATATATAATATATATATATACTATATATATATATATATTATATAATATATATATATATATAATATAAATTATATATATATATATTATATATATATTTTAACACTTTTGCTTTAAGCCCGTTATTCATTCGCGGCATTTAATTGTTAATTTTTTTTTTAAAATTTAGAAACCCTTCAATTCAGTTTTCTATGTTAATTAAATTTTAGGGGGTAACTAAACTAAATGATTTTTTTGAAAAAATTAAATAAATAATAGTCTATTAACACTATAATATATATATATATATTATTAATATAATATATATTATATATATATATATAATATATATATATATTAGTATATAGTAATATATATATATATATATTATATAATAGTAAATTATATTATATATATATATATATATAATATATATATATATATATATATATATATATATAATATATATATATATATATATATAATGAGATTTTCACACTTTAGGCCCTTTACATATTAGTTTCCGTTGAAAACGTCACTATATCGAGTTTGAAAGCGAAGTTTAATACAAACTAAAAAGCTGGCATTGAAAGCGGTTCAGCCGCTTTTGCGATTCCCGTAGGGCGACACTATATATTAGTTTAACAAACACAAGCGAACGAGAACGGTCAGAGATATTAAGTCGAAGGTCTAAGTGCAAAAAAACTCGAAAACTACGCTACGATAGCTACAAGTAAACTAATAACATTCGTGGAATCATCGTAAGAAAATTTGTTCTAAAAAGGGAAAAAATTTTTTTGGTGGACCAGTGGGTTATTTTATTATTTTTTTTCTCGAAACTACGCCATGAGCTATCAAAAAAAAAATAATAACCTTTTTGAAATCAGCGTAGAAATTTGTTTTAAAAATGGAAAAACAATAGTTTCCTTGTACCTATCGTAGTTTTCGAGAAAATAAAATTAATAACCAAATAAAATCCAAAAACAAATTTAGTCCGATAAATTTTCAGAACAACTAATCCTTAATGCGCGTGAGGGTCCAAGACAATGTTATTTAGGTATCTTCTTGTTACTATCGTACATTTTATTGAGAAAAAAAATAAAGTTAGCGTCCCCAAAGAAAAAGCGTCAAAAAAAAATTTTTTTGTTGAAAATTTGTTCCAAGAAAACAATTTTCTTATCACCGCTGATTCCACGAATGTTATTATATTTAGTTTTCCTGTAGCTATCGTAGTTTTTGAGAAAAAAAAATAAAATATCCCACAAAAAATTAAAAAAAAATTTTTTTTACATTTTTAGAACAATTTTTCTTATCGCTGATTCCACGAATGTTAATAAATTTCTTGTCTATCGTAGTTTTTGAGAAAAAAAATAAATAACCACCCAAAAAATCAAAAAATTTTTTTGCCAATTTTTAGAACAATTTTCTTACGCCGATTCCACGAATGTTATTAGTTTTTCTTGTAGCATGTAGTTTTCGGAAAAAAAATAAAATATCCAAAAAAAAATTCACAAAATTTTTTTTTCCATTTTTTTGAACAATTTTTTTACGTTGATTCCACGAATGTTATTAGTTTTTTTTTTCCTTTTCTTGTTTTTTGGGAAAAAAATAAAATATCCCCCCAAAAAATGCAAAAAATTTTTTTTGCCATTTTTAGAACTTTTCTTACGCTGATTCCACAAATGTTATTAGTTTTTGTAGCTATCGTAGTTTTCGAGAAAAAAATAAAAATAGCCCCAAAAAAATCAAAAAAATTATTTTGCCATTTTTTAGAACAATTATCTTACGCTGATTCCACGAATGTTATTTGTTTTCTTGTAGCTATCGTAGTTTTTGAGAAAAAAAATAAAATAGCCCCAAAAAATCAAAAAAAAATTTTTGCCATTTTTAGAACCATTTTCTTACGCCGATTCCACGAATGTTATTAGTTTTCTTGTAGCTATCGTAGTTTTCGAGAAAAAAAATAAAATATCCCCAAAAAATCAAAAAAATTTTTTTGCCATTTTTAGAACAATTTTCTTACGCTGATTCCACGAATGTTATTAGTTTTCTTGTAGCTATCGTAGTTTTCGAGATACCTATCGTTAAACCCACTATGACGTCATATAGTGACGCCCATTCGGGACTAATATAAGTCGAAGGTCTAAGTGCAAATTCCGAAAAAAAAATTGAACAGAAAATTATCGGGGGAAATATTTTTTTTGTGATTTTAGAGATTTTCACACTTAGACCTTTGACTTATATCAGTTCCCGTTGAGACGTCACTATATCGAGTTGAAGCGAGTTGATACACTAAAAAGTGGCATTTGAAAGCGTTCAGCCGCTTTTGCGATTTCCGTAAGGCGACACTATACTATAGTGACGTTTCGAAGGGAACCGAAAAACGATCTAACTTGATCGCGCAACACCTTTTAAGGTATAAACTATCACTTCAACCCCATATAGTGACGTCTCAACGGGAACTGATATAAGTCAAAGGTCTAAGTGTGAAAATCTAAAAAATCACAGAGAAAATAATTTCCCAAAAAATTTTAAGTCGAAATTATTTTCGGGATTTGCACTTAGACCTTCGACTTATATTAGTTCAACAAACAAACGAACGAAGGTCAGAATATAAGTCGAAGGTCTAAGTGGCAAAAAACCTCGAAACTACGATAGCTACACAGAAAAACAAATTAACATTCGTGGAATCAAGCCGTAAGATTTTGTTTCTAAAAATGGAAGAATAAATTCTTTTTGTGGATTGGGTTCTAGAATAGTAAGTCAAGGTCTAAGTATAAGTAACGTCTAAGTGTTCTTTAGTAGATCGAGGGAAGGTTTTAATGTGAAGTATATGGGGGTGTGTTAAGGAGATGGGTAGGTTTTTGAAGTATAGGGGTTGGTGTTGTGGTGTGAGTCGAGAGGTCTAGGTATAAGGTCTAAGGTCTAAGTGCTAAGTCGACGAAGGTCTAAGTGCTAAGTCGAAGTCTAAGTGCTAAAGTCGATAGGTCTATAGTGGCTAAGTTGACAGGTCTAAGTGCTAAAGTCGAAGGTCTAAATATAAGTCGAAGGTCTAAGTAACTAGGTCGAAGGTCTAAGTGCTAAGTGGAAGGTCTAAGTATAAGTCGGAAGGTCTGAGTGCTAAGTCGAAGGTCTAAGTGCTAAGTCGAAGGTTTAAGGTGCTAAGTCGAAGGTCTAATATAAGTCGAAGGGGAACTGATATAAGTCGATGGTCTAAGTGCTAAGTCGCATAAAATTTCTCAAAAGAAAATGGGAAAATGTTGGTGTTTATTGCCAGATTTTCCATATAACTTCGACTTATAAAATCAGTTCCCCAATCAGCGATTACTATGATGACGTCATAATCGATTGAAGATAGTTTTAGCTTTCGTAACTGTATTTGAAAGCGTTCAGCCGCTTTTGCGATTCACGTAAGCGACACAACCCGAAATAGTGACGTTTCGAAGGGAACCGAAAAACGATCTAACTTGATCGCGCAACACCTTTTAAGGTATAAACTATCACTTCAACCCCATATAGTGACGTCTCAACGGGAACTGATATTAGTCAAAGGTCTAAGTGTGAAAATCTAAAAAATCCACAGAGAAAATAATTTCCCAAAAAATTTAAAGTAAAATCATTTTCGGAATTTGCACTTAGACTTTCGACTTATATTAGTTCAGAGCAAACAGAACGAACGAACGGTCAAGAGATAATAAAGTCGAAGTCTAAGTGGAGAAAAACTCGAAACTACGATAGCTACAAGAAAACTAATAACATTCGTTGGAATCAGCGTAAGATATTTGTTCTAAAAATGGAAAAAGATAAAATTTTTTGCACGGATTTTTTTGGTTTTATTTATCTTTTTTTTCTCGAACTACGATAGTTACAAAAAAAATAAAATAACCTTTTTGGAATCAGCGTAAAAATTTTTTTTAGGGGGCTCGAAACAATAGTTTCCTTGTACTTCTTTTTACTTCTCGGGAGAAGGTGCAAAATAAATTTTTCGTTCCTTAAGCGAGTTTTTTTTAAGACAAGCGAGATGACTATAAAAAAGCGATCGCCGAAGAAGAGAGTCAGTATATTTTTAAAGTTTAGCTGAGTAGACGTGTTTTAAAACTTTTTCAAGAAACAACGCGCGTTTCCGTATCAAAATTAAATTCCGAAATACTGTTTTCAATTTTAAAAAAATCGTCGTTTCGGGTAACTATTTTTTGAAAAGGTTTCTTTTAAGTGTTTGATTAAAAATTATACTGGGTCCAACGATGCAATTTTTCTTTTTCTAATTTAGTCTCCCATAAAATACCGTCTTCTTCATTAAATCATTTTTTAGTGTGACTAAATAAAAAAAATTAAATATAGTAATAATAAATTATTATTTTTCGGTAAATATACGAATCTCGTGCAAAGCAAAAGCGCGAAAAAATAACGTTACTTTTTAATTCTCGGGAGAAGGTGCAAAATAAATTTTTCGTTCCTTAAGCGAGTTTTTTTTAAGACAAGCGAGATGACTATAAAAAAGCGATCGCCGAAGAAGAGAGTCAGTATATTTTTAAAGTTTAGCTGAGTAGACGTGTTTTAAAACTTTTTCAAGAAACAACGCGCGTTTCCGTATCAAAATTAAATTCCGAAATACTGTTTTCAATTTTAGGAAATCGTCGTTTCGGGTAACTATTTTTTGAAAAAAATTATTTGCTGGTAATAAGTAATACCTTCATATAAAAATTGTGGGTGCATTTTGTATGATTCTGCTTCACAGATTCATTTGAAAAAAATTTACTATGTGTATTTTATCGATGCAATGCTTTATTTTCTTATAAAAAGAAGAGACTATTGTTAAAAGTTGAATTTTAAAGTAAAAAATTATGTTTTTTATTGGAAAAAGTGAGTCTTTAAATTTGACGTGTGATTAGATAAATATTTTTATAAGACTTGTTTATTTTTTTATTAGGAGACACGTTTTTTGGAAAGTAAAGTTGATATATTTTCATTAGTGTATTGTAATAGATAAAAAACTCATCCCAATGTGAACTGACTTGCGTTCTAAATTACCCTGTTTTTAGTAAGAATTTAACTTCTAAAATTAACCTTTTTTTTCTTAAATTTTTCACATTACAAATTTAGAACTCTTAACCCACTGGCCGTTTTACGATTCCTTTGGCCAGTGTAAATTTCATAACATTTTGGAGAATTATTTGGCGTAAATTCACTTTGAAATAATTGGAAGCATATATTTTCATTAACTCGTATGATTCGATAGATACTATTTTAATGAAAATAATAATAATATAATAATTAAGTAGTTTCATATTAAATGCACAATTTATCAATAATAGTGAAAAGTTATGAATATATTTATATTAATAGTTTATTTAGATGTCATTAAATATGACTTTTATTATAATATATGAATAATTTCAATATTGTATTATTTTTATATATATCCTAAAATATTTTATCATATTTAGTTTTATGAATAAACTCAGTATTTATATAAAATTATATTATATATCATTTCTATAAAAATTATCGTCTAATATTTTCATTATTATAGAATTTTTCACATTACAATATTTATGATATATAATATAATTATATATATATAAACTCTAAAGTACGATTTTTTTTTACCTAAATTTCAAACATTGAAAAATATTATTTGAAGTTAATATCTTAAAATATTAGAGTTTTTAACAGTAATTATTCAATGAAACTATTTGGAAATAAAATAATAGTGTTTGTCAATTGAAAAATGCATAATTTTAAAAAATGCAGAAAGTAGAATTTATTAAATTGTTTTAGGTGTCTTATAATAATTGACGTTTTATAATAAGTAAAATTTCAATAATATATAATTGTTTTTATAGTACAATATTTATTAGTTGTGAAAACCTGTTTTTTTTAAATATAAAAAATTATTATTAACTTCTAATAATTACGTCTTTATTCTATTAATTTAACTTTACATACGTAATTTTTAGACTCTTTTAAAAAGTTACGATTTATTTTTTCACCATAAATTTCAATACTATACTATATTTGAAATTTAAATTTATGGATATATAATATATTAAAATTGTAGTATTTAAGCGAGGTTAACTTTCAGCATTTATGAAAAAAATAAATTGGTAGTTAATTCATTGAAAATTAGCAATTTCAAAAAGCTGAAAAGTGAATTTAATAATTATATAAATGTATTTAGATTGACTTTAAAATTTTTATATATTATTTTATTGACTTTAGAGTGTATTTTATAATATATATTGAATTAAAAACGTTTTCATTAAGTTTTATGTGAAACCTGTTTTAGATAAAAAAATATATTTAACTTACTAAAATTACGCTTATTTTCTATAATATTTTTCTAAACACATTTAACATAAATAATAAATTAAAGACACCTACTCTTAATAATAGTTAATAAAACTAGATTTTTTCACTATAAATTTCAAACTATCATCATAATACTTTCAAAATACTTGAAAGTCTTAACGTTTCAGAGAATATACTATGACATTTGAAAAAATAATGTAAGTGCATTGAATAAGGCTATTTGAATGCAAAGATCAGAATAAGTAACATCTAGTTTATTTATAATATTTTTAGAGGAGTGTCTTAAGCAATTGAAAAGGTATTTTTTTAATGAAATTTAAATATTTGTTTTTATATATCCAATAACTTTCATTTATCCATTTTTTGAGAAACACCTGGTCTTTTTAAATAAAAACACTATTTTTAACTCTATCAATACATTACAGGCCTTCCTGTGTCTTAAATTCAACATTAAATTTAGAATCTTAAAAGTACGAATTTTCCTCTTCTTATACAGTGGAGCATAGGCACGCAAGCCGTAAAACCCAATAATAGGGGTTTTAACGGTTTTTCAGTCATGCGAAAAAATAGAACCTGGTATGTTGGGTGCATACTATCGCTAAAATCGACAGTGATTTCATCACCAAAATAGCATGAAGAGCTAGATCTCTTAATTTTAAATATTTTCTCCAGTGAATGTCTTATTAATAGATTAAGAGCGTTTTTTAATTGAAATTCCTCTAATAATTTTTTGGTTCATCATTATATATAATATATAGCAAAAATATTTACATAATATTAACGTTTTATCATTTTATAATTGCATTTGTGAAAACCATGTTTTAATAAAAAATTTTAAAAAATTAACTTCTAAATTACGCTTTTAATTCCTTAAAATAATTCCACCACATTACGACAATTTACGATACTCTTAAAAGTACAGAATTTTCATAAATTTCCGAAAGCCAGATCCAATACTTCGAATCCAGCGGACCGGAATTATCTTCAAAAAATAGATAAGAGAGGTTTTTTACTGGAAACACGGAGTTAAATTTTCTCATAGCACATTTGAATAAAATATTGTTGAGTTTTCATGAAATTAGCTATAATTATATAATATTATATAATATAAAAATTACAGAAAAGTGAATTTTATTAATAGTTTTATGTCTTAAAATTGACGTTTTTATATGAAATTTTCAATATTTATTGTTTTTATATATCTACAAAATATTTTACATTATAGCTTGTGAAACGCTTTGTTTTTAGTAAAAATATATTTATAAACTTCTAAAATTACGCTTTTTACTAAATTTTCACACGATTACAAATTAGAAAACTCTTAAAAGTAGGATTTTCACTTAAATTTCTATAATACAATTTGAAATTTATTTTGATTAAATCTTAAAATTGAGTTTTTAACGGGATTTTCAGCCGAATTTGAAAAAAATAATGTGTTTCATTGAAAATGCTATTTCAAAAAAGTCACAGAAAAGAGCGAATTTTAATTAAAGTTTTTAGTGTTACTTAAATTGACATTTTTATAGTGAAGTTAAAATATGTTCTTTCTATTTAGTAACACACTGATTTTTTTCTTTTTGTTGTGAAAAATATTTTATTAAAAAATTAATAACTTATAAAATTTAAACCGAAACTTTTTCCATTAAATTTTCACATTACATTAATTTATGAACTTTATACTTTATAAAAAGTACGACCTTTTCCTATTTCAATCACATTTGTCAATTATTTGTAAATTTATCTTAAATTGTAGTATTTATTTATAAGGGATTATTTTCAGCAAATTTGAAATAATAATAATGTGTTTCATTGAAAGTCAATTGTAATGTTTTGAGGCATATCCGGCGCTCCCTTCTTAGAGCAGGGTGGCTTTCTTCATGACGTTATTTTATATAAGTGAAAATTTCAAGTATTTTGTTTTAGTTTATATAGCCCCAAATATTCATTTAGTTTGTGAAAAACCTGTATTTAGTAAAAAATATTTTAATAACTTCTAAAATTAAGTATTATTTCTTAAATATTTTCAACAAAGTTTAACTATAAATTTAGACTCTTTAATAGGTACGTATTTATTTCCTAAATTTCCATACATTTGAAAATTATTTGGTAAATTCTTAATAAAATTGAGTTTTTTAGCGGGATTTAATTCAGCATTTGAAATAAATATAATGTGTTTCTTGAAGATGCAATATTTTCAAAAGTGAAAAGTGAATTTATTAATAGTTTTAGGATTCTTAAAATTGACTTTTATTTTTTTTAATGAATTTCAATATTTGTTTATTTATAAATAATATACTCCAAATATTTCAATTAGTTTAGTTGAACCTTTATTATTAATAAAAAAATATTTATAACTTCTAAAAATTACGCTTTTTCTTATGATTGTCGTACATTATATATTAAATTTAAGTATACTCTTATAAAAGTAGATTTCCTAAATATTTCAACCATTGAAATTTAATTTTGGTAATCTTTAAAAATATGAGTTTATTAAAGTATTTTCAGTTATTGAAAAATCCTAATCCTGTTTTCATTTGGAAATGCGCAATTTCTAAAAAGCTGAAAAGTGCTTTATTAATAGTATTTTAAGATGTCTTAAAATTATGACTTTTTTAATGGAAATTCAATATTTAATGAAGTTATTATATATCAACAATACTTTTCTAATAAGTTTGTTGAAAACCTGTTTTAATAGTAAATAATATTAACTTCTAAAATTACGCTTTTTCTTATAAATTTTCAACATTACAAATTTAAGAACTCTTAAGTTAACTGAAATTTTTCCTTAGATTAATTCAATCAATTTGAAATTATTATTGTAATAAATGTTAAAATTGGTTTTTTAACGGTATTTTCATCAGCATTTGAAAAAATAAGGTGTTTCATTGAAATGCAATTTCAAAAAGCAGAAAAGAGAATTTATTAATTGTTTTAGGTGTCTTAAATTGACGTTTTTTAATGAAATTTCAATATTTGTTTTTATATACCAAATATTTCAATTAGTTGTGAAACTCTGTTTTAATAAAAAAATTTTAACTTCTAAAATTACGTTTTTTCTTAAATTTTCACTTACAAATTTAGAACTCTTAAAAGTAACGATTTTTTTCCTTAATTTCAACATTGAAATTATTTGGTAAATCTTAAAATTGAGTTTTTTAAAACTGGAGTATTTTTTCAAGCTTTGAAAAAATAATTGTAATATTTCACTGAATGCAATTTCAAAAAGCTGAAAAGTGTAAATTTATTAATAGTTTATTTAGATGTCTCTTTATAAATGACTTATTTTTTTAAATGAGATATTGTAACAATTATTTGTTTTTTCAAAGTCAATAGCCAAACGAATCTCATAATTTAAAATTATCCTGGAAAACGCGTGTCTCAATTTAAATAAAAAATTTAATTTCTTCTAAACACCTGACGCCGCATTTTTCTTAAACTGGATTCTACGATTTATCAGATTAAGAAAACTCTTAAATATAAGTTAACGTATTTTATTTTTATTCCTAAATTTCAACAATTTATGATAAAATTTATTTGTAAATCTTATAAATTGAGTTTTTAAAACGTAGTATTTATTTAATACAGCATTTTGAAAAAATAAAATGTGGTTATTTCACACATTGAAATGCTAAAATTTATTCAAAAAAGGCAAAAAGTTGACGAGTTTATTGAGTGTTTCAGTTGCCTTGAATTGACGTGTTTTCTCATGAAATTACAGAAATTTATTTTTTTTAAGACCAAATATATCCAGTAATTATGGCAAGATTGCTTAGATAGGAATTAAAACGTTCTAAATTGAGCTTTTGCTTAAAATTTTCCCGATTTGAAATTTAGACTCTTAAAAAACCCACTGCAAATAGTAAGCAACACTTTGACCATCCCCTTTTAATATTGAGAAGTTATAAAACTCTGCAATGTATTCTACATCTTGAAAAAATAATGTTATTCATTGAAATGCAATTTCAAAATCAGAAAAAGCGAATTTATTAAATAGTTTAGGTTTCTTAAATTGACGTTTTTTAAATGAAATTTTTATACAATATTTGTTTTTATAAAACAAATATTTCATTATGATAATTAGTGATAACCTGTTTTTTAATAAAAATTTTAACTTCTAAAATTACTGTTTTTCTTAATTTTCAGAAAAAATAAAATAATTTAACTAAATTTAGAACTCTTAAAAGTACGTAATTTTTCCTAAATTTCAACATTTGAAATTATTTGGTATTTTTTAAAAATTGAGAGTTTTTAACGGTATTTCAGTACATTTGTAAAAATAAAAATAATGATGTTTCATTAATGAAAATTACAATTTCATAAATAAGCTAGAAAAGCAGAATTTTATTATTAGTTTATAGGTGTCCTTAAATTGACGTTTTTTAATGAAATTTCAATGTTTGTTTTTATATACCAAATATTTCATTAGTTGTGAAAACCTGTTTTATAAAAAATTTTAAA
Source organism: Trachelipus rathkii (assembly GCA_015478945.1). Classification (NCBI taxonomy): domain Eukaryota; kingdom Metazoa; phylum Arthropoda; class Malacostraca; order Isopoda; family Trachelipodidae; genus Trachelipus; species Trachelipus rathkii. Next base: position 15,008 of record JABUQX010038321.1, read on the forward strand.
CTTCTAAAATTACGCTTTTTCTTAAATTTTCACATTACAAATTTAGAACTCTTTCACTCATTGTTATTAAAAAATATATTACAAATTCAACAATTTGAATTATTTGGTACATTCTAAAATTGAGTTTTAAACGGTATATTTATTTCAGATTTGAAAAACAATAATGTTGAGTTTCATTGAAAATGTCAATTTCAAAAAGTAAGCGATTTATTTAATAGTTTTAGTTTCTTTAAATTGACGTTTTTTTTAAAGAGAAAATTCAATATTTTTTTTATATACCAAATTTTTCATTAGTTTTGAAAAACTGTTTCTCAAATATAAAAATTTTAAACTTAACTATAATCCGATAAGATTGCTTTTTTTCTTAAGATGTCTTCACACCTTACAATCTATATTTAAAACTCCTTAAAGTAACGATTTTTTCCTAAATTTCAACGATTTGGTAAATCTTAATTTGGTAAATCCTAAAATAGAGTTTTTAACGGTATTTTCCACATTTGAAAAAATAATATTTGCTAGTTTCATTGAATGCTATTCAAAAAGCAGAAAAGCGAATTTATTAATAGTTTTAGGTGTCTTAAATTGACGTTTTTTAATGAAATTTCAATATTATTGTTTTTATATACCAAATATTTCATTAGTTGTGAAAACCTGTTTTAATAAAAAATTTTAACTTCTAAAATTACGCTTTTTCTTAAATTTTTACCAACATTACAAATTTAGGACTCTTAAAGGTACGTTTTTTTCCTAAATTTCAACATTTGAAATTATTTGGTAATTCTTAAAATTGAGTTTTTTTACGGGATTTTCAGCATTTGAAAAAATAATGTGTTTCATTGAAATGCTATTTCAAAAAGCAGAAAAGCGAATTTATTAATAGTTTTCAGATTGTCTTAAATTGACGTTTTTTAATGAATTTCAATATTTGTTTTATATACCTATATTTCATTAGTTGTGAAAGCCTTTTTAATAAAAAATTTTAACTTCTAAAATTAACGCTTTTTCTTAAATTTTCACATTACAAATTTAGAACTCTTAAAAGTACGATTTTTCCTAAATTTCAACATTTGAAATTATTTGTTAATTCTTAAAATTGAGTTTTTAACGGTATTTTCAGCATTTGAAAAAATAATGTGTTTCATTGAAATGCTATTTCAAAAAGCAGAAAAGTGAATTTATTAATAGTTTTAGGTGTCTTAAATTGACGTTTTTTAATGAAATTTCAATATTTGTTTTTATATACCAAATATTTCATTAGTTTTGTGAAAAACCTGTTTAATAAAAAATTTTAAACTTCTAAAATTAAAGGCTTTTTCTTAAATTTTCACATTACAAAATTTAGAACTCTTAAAAGTACGAATTTTTCCTAAATTTCAACATTTGAAATTATTTGGTAATTCTGAAAATTAAATTGAGTTTTTAACGGGATTTTCAGCAATGAAAAGAATGTGTTTCACTGCAATCCAAAAATAAAAAAAGATGAAAAGTGATTTATTAATATTTTTAGAATGTCTTAAATTGACTTTTTTTTTAATGAATTTCAATATTTGTTTTTATATACCAAATATTTCATAAATTTCAACATTTGAAATTATTTGGTAAATCTTAAAATTGAGTTTTTACCGGTATTTTCAGCATTACAAATTTAGAACTCTTAAAAGTACGATTTTTCCTAAATTTCAACATTTGAAATTATTTGGTAAATCTTAAATTGAGTTTTTAACGGTATTTTCAGCATTTGAAAAAATAATGTGTTTCATTGAAATGCAATTTCAAAAAGCAGAAAAGTGAATTTATTAATAGTTTTAGATGTCTTAAATTGACTTTTTTTTAATGAAATTTCAATATTTGTTTTTATATACCAAATATTTCATTAGTTGTGAAAACCTGTTTTAATAAAAAATTTTAACTTCTAAAATTACGCTTTTTCTTAAATTTTCACATTACAAATTTAGAACTCTTAAAAGTACGATTTTTCCTAAATTTCAACATTTGAAATTATTTGGTAAATCTTAAAATTGAGTTTTTAACGGTATTTTCAGCATTTGAAAAAATAATGTGTTTCATTGAAATGCTATTTCAAAAAGCAGAAAAGTGAATTTATTAATTGTTTTAGGTGTCTTAAATTGACGTTTTTTAATGAAATTTCAATATTTGTTTTTATATACCAAATATTTCATTAGTTGTGAAAACCTGTTTTATAAAAAATTTTAACTTCTAAAAATTACGCTTTTGCTTAAATTTTCACATTACAAATTTAGAACTCTTAAAAGTACGATTTTTCTAAATTTCAACATTTGAAATTATTTTGGTAAATCTTAAAATTGAGTTTAACGGTATTTTCAGCATTTGAAAAAATAATGTGTTTCATTGAAATGCAATTTCAAAAAGCTGAAAAGTGAATTTATTAATAGTTTTAGATGTCTTAAAATGACTTTTTTTTAATGAAATTTCAATATTTGTTTTTATATACCAAATATTTCATTAGTTGTGAAAACCTGTTTTTAATAAAAAAATTTTAACTTCTAAAATTACGCTTTTTCTTAAATTTTCACATTACAAATTTAAAACTCTTAAAAGTACGATTTCCTAATTTCAACATTGAAATTATTTTGTAAATCTTAAAATTGAGTTTTTAACGGTATTTTCAGCATTTGAAAAAAAATGTGTTTCATTGAAATGCAATTTCAAAAAGCAGAAAAGCGAATTTATTAATTGTTTTAGGTGTCTTAACAAGATTGACTTTTTTTAATGAAATTTCAATATTTGTTTTTATATACCAAATATTTCATTAGTTGTGAAAACCTGTTTTAATAAAAAATTTTAACTTCTAAAATTACGCTTTTTCTTAAATTTTCAAAATTACAAATTTAGAACTCTTAAAAGTACGATTTTTCCTAAATTTCAACATTTGAAATTATTTGGTAAATCTTAAAATTGAGTTTTTAACGGTATTTTCAGCATTTGAAAAAAATAATGTGTTTCATTAAAAATTGCAATTACAAAAAGCAGAAAAAGAGAATTTATATAGTTTTGGTTTCTATTGACGTTTTTTAATGAAATTTCAATATTTGTTTTTATTTAACCAATATTTCATTAGTTGTGAAAACCTGTTTTAATAAAAAATTTTAACTTCTAAAATTACGCTTTTTCTTAAATTTTCACATTACAAATTTAGAACTTTAAAAAGTACGATTTTTCCTAAATTTCAACATTTGAAATTATTTGGTAATTCTTAAAATTGAGTTTTTAACGGTATTTTCAGCATTTGAAAAAATAATGTGTTTCATTGAAATGCAATTTCAAAAAGCAGAAAAGCGAATTTATTAATAGTTTTAGGTGTCTTAAATTGACGTTTTTTAATGAAATTTCAATTTTTTGTTTTTATATACCAAATATTTCATTAGTTGTGAAAACCTGTTTTAATAAAAATTTTAACTTCTAAAATTAACGCTTTTACGCTCTTTAAATTTTCACATTACAAATTTAAAACTCTTAAAGTACGATTTTTCCTAAATTTCAACATTTGAAATTATTTGGTAATTCTTAAAATTGAGTTTTAAACGGTATTTTCAGCATTTGAAAAAATAATGTGTTTCATTGAAATGCAATTTCAAAAAGCAGAAAAGCGAATTTATTAATAGTTTTAGGTTTCTTAAATTGACGTTTTTTAATGAAATTTCAATATTTTTTTTTATATACCAAATATTTCATTAGTTTTGAAAACCTGTTTTAATAAAAAAATTTAACTTCTAAAATTACGCTTTTTCTTAAATTTTCACATTACCAATTTAGAACTCTTAAAAGTACGATTTTTTTACTGAAATTTCAAGAAAATTATTTGGTAAATCTTAAAATTGAGTTTTTAACGGTATTTTCAGCATTTGAAAAAATAATGTGTTTCATTGAAATGCTATTTCAAAAAGCAGAAAAGTGAATTTATTAATAGTTTTAGGTGTCTTAAATTGACGTTTTTTAATGAAATTTAATATTTGTTTTTATATACCAAATATTTCATTAGTTGTGAAAACCTGTTTTAATAAAAAATTTTAACTTCTAAAATTACGCTTTTTCTTAAATTTTCACATTACAAATTTAGAACTCTTAAAAGTACGATTTTTCCTAAATTTCAACATTTGAAATTATTTGTTAAATCTTAAAATTGAGTTTTTAACGGTATTTTCAGCATTTGAAAAAATAATGTGTTTCATTGAAATGCAATTTCAAAAAGCAGAAAAGAGAATTTATTAATTAGTTTTAGGTGTCTTAAATTGACGTTTTTTAATGAAATTTCAATATTTGTTTTTATTTACCAAATATTTCATTAGTTGTGAAAACTTGTTTTAATAAAAAATTTTTAACTTCTAAAATTACGCTTTTTCTTAAATTTTCACATTACAAATTTAGAACTCTTAAAAGTACGATTTTTCCTAATTTAATTTCAACATTTGAAATAATTTTGTAGGTCCAAAAATTAGAGAGTTTTTAACCAGATTTGTTCGCCGTTTGTTAAAACAGTGTGTTTATTGAAATGCAATTTCATTCAAAAAGCAGAAAAGTGAATTTATTAATAGTTTTAGGTGTCTTAAATTGACGTTTTTTAAGGAAATTTCAATATTTGTTTTTATATACCAAATATTTCATTAGTTGTGAAAACCTGTTTTAATAAAAAAATTTTTAACTTCTAAAATTACGCTTTTTCTTAAATTGTGAAAACATCGTTTTTAGAACTCTTAAAAGTACGATTTTTCCAAAATTTCAACATTTGAAATTATTTGGTAAATCTTAAAATTGAGTTTTTAACGGTATTTTCAGCATTTGAAAAAATAATGTGTTTCATTTAGATGCAATGTTCAAAAAGCTGAAAAGTGAATTATTAATAGTTTTAGTGTCTTAAATTTGAGCTTTTTTTTGTTAAATGGAAATTTCAATATTTTGTGTTGTTATATACCAAAATATTCATTAGTGTGTGAAAACCTTTTTTTAATAAAAAAATTTAAACTTCTTAAAATTACGCTTTTTCTTGAATTTCCACACATTACAAATTTTAGAACTCTTACAAGTACGATTTTCCTAAATTTCAACATTTGAAATTATTGGTAAATCTTAAAATTGAGTTTTTAACGGTATTTTCAGCATTTGAAAAAATAATGTGTTTCATTGAAATGCAATTTCAAAAAGCAGAAAAGTGAATTTATTAATAGTTTTAGGTGTCTTAAAATTGACATTTTTTTAATGAAATTTCAATATTTGTTTTTTAATATACCAAATATTTCAATAGTTGTGAAAAACCTGTTTTATAAAAAAATTTAACATTCTAAAATTACGGCTTTTTCTTGAAATTTTCACATACAAATTTGAAACTCTTTAAGTACGAAATTTTTCCTAAATTTCAAGCATTTGAAATTATTGTTGTAAATCTTAAAATTAAGTTTTTTAACGGATTTTTCAAGATTTGAAATAAATAAGGTGTTGCATTGAAGAAAATGCTTTTACAAAAAGCAGAAAAGTAAATTTTATTAATTGTTTTTAGGTGTCTTAATTTGAGTTTTTTTATGAAATTTCAAGTATTTGTTTTTATATACCAAAATAATTTCATTAGTTGTGAAAACCTGTTTTAATAAAAAATTTTAACTTCTAAAATTGCGCTTTTGCTTAAATTTTCACATTACAAATTTAGAACTCTTAAAAGTACGATTTTTCCTAAATTTCAACATTTGAAATTATTTGGTAAATCTTAAAAGTTGAGTTTTTAACGGTATTTTCCAGCATTTGAAGAAAAAAAAAAATGTGTTTTCAACTGAATGCATTATCAAAAGCTGAAATGAATTGGTATTAGATTAGGCTGTTAGATGTCTTAAATTGACCTTTTTTTTGGAGCTGAAATTTCCACATATTATGTGTTTTAATTATACCGAGAGTAGATTATTAGGTTGGGAAACATTTTTCTAATAAAAAAAATTAACAATTTCGTAAAATACGCTTTTCTACTAAATTTTTCACAATTAACCATCATTTTAGAATCCATCTTAAAAGTACCTATTCATTTCCTGAATTTCAACATCTACGAAACATAAAATTGCGCATCTTATTATACCAATTCTACCCATACGAAGATGTTATTTTCAGCTTTAGATCGAAAAATGTTGTTTCAATTGAAATGCAAATTTGCAAAAAATAAGCACCACAAACAACGGTGAATTTATTATTGTATGGGTGTCTAATTGACGTTTTAATAAATTTTATCAATACTTGTTTATTTTTTGATAGCAAATATTTCATTTAGTTGTGAAAACCTGTTTTTTAAATAATAAAAAAATTTTTGAACTTCTAATTGCGCTTTTGTTAACCAAAATTTGTTCAACATTGACAATTAATTTAGTAAAGCCCCTCTATAAAACCACGTATCAAGAATGTGTATTCACTACAGATTTCAAATTTTGAATTATTTGGTTAATTCTTAAATTGAGTTTTTAAAACGGTATTTTCAGCATTTGAAAAGAATAATATAGTGTGTTTCATTGAAATGCAATTTCAAAAAAGAAGACAGAAAGCGAATTTATTAATAGTTTATAGGTGTACGTTAAATTGACGTTTTTTAATGTAAAGGAATTTCAATATTTGTTTTTATAAACCAAATATTTCATTAGTTGTGAAAACCTGTTTTAATAAAAAATTTTAATTCTAAAATTACGCTTTTTGTCTTAAATTTTTTTCGACATTACACTTTAATTTAGAACTCTTTGAGATCGGATAGAATAGTTTTATCCGTTATTTTTTCTCCTATAACCTTTTTTCTATATCTCATTTGTAATCTTTGTACTCTTTGGTAATTCTTAAAATTGAGTTGTTTACGAGAGGTATTTTCAGCATTTGAAAATAATGTGTTTGTCTTATTGAATGCAATTTCAAAACCGTCGAGAAAAGCGATATTATGATTATTAGTTATTAGGTGTCTTAAATTGACGTTTTTTTAATGAAAATTTCAATATTTGTTTTTTTTTATATGCAAAATATTTCATTAGTTGTGGAAAACCTGTTTTAGTAAAAAAAATTTAATTCTAAAATTACGCTGTTTCTTAAATTCACATTACAGATAATAATTTAGAACTCTTAAAATAACGATTTTTCCTAAATTTCACATTTGAAATTAATTTGGTAATTCTTAAAATTGAGTTTTTTTTTAACGGGATTTTTCAGCAGTTTGAAAAAATAATGTGTTAAATTGAATGCAATTTCAAAAAAAAAAAAAAAGCCCCTGGAAAAAGGGTTGGAGGAAGAAGAACCATATTTTATCCTTATGAATAGTTGCTTTAGACTGTCTTAACATTTGACTTATTGTTTTTAATGTAAATTTCAATATTTGTTTTTATAGAACCAAATACTTTCACCTTAGTTGTGTAAGACCTTTCGTTTTAATAAAATGAATTTAACTATATCTAAAAATTACGGACCATTTTCTTGAATTTTAAGCTTACAAATTTAGAACTCTGTAAAAGTACGGAACTTTTTTATTCCCTAATTTGCACACAGTTATGAAATATATTTGGAAATCTTAAAATTGAGCTTTTTACGGTATTTTGAAATAATATTGCGTTTCATTGAAATGCAATTTCAAGAAGGTTACTGAAAAGCTCGAAATTTAATATAGTCTTTAGATGTGTGTCTTAAATATTGAATTTTTTTTAACTAGAAATTTCATATATTTGTTGTATATCCAGAATATTTCAATAGTTGTGAAAAACTGTTTTAATAAAGAAAATTAACTATTCCTAAAATTACGCTTTTTCCTTAAGTTTTCACATTACAAAAAGTAAGAACTCTTAAAAGTACGAATTTTATTCCTAAATTTCAACATTTGAAATTATGTTTGTAAATCTTAAATATTGAGTTTTTAAACCGGGTATATTTTCAGCATAATGAAATAAGACAGGTGTTGCATTGAAATGCTTATTTCAAAGCAGGAAAATGTAAATTTATGTAAAATAATGATTTTAGGTGTCTTTAATTGACGTTTTTAATGAACTCAATATTTGTTTTTATATACAAATATTTCATTAGTTGTGAAACGCTTTTGTATTATAAACAAATTTAACTCTAAAATTGCGATTTTGCTGTAAATTTCTCTCACGATTAACAAATCCTGAGAGTTTAGAACTCTAAAATGACGACTTTTTCCTAAATTTCAACATTTGAAATTATTTGGGTAAATCTTAAAATTTGAGTTTTTAAACGGTATTTTCAGCATTGTGAAAAATAAATGTAGTTTTCGACATACTGACATGTGCAAATTTCAAAAAAGCTGAAAAAGTAATTTTATTAGATGTTGTTAGGAGTTCTTAAATTATGACTGTTTTTTTAATGAAAATTTTCAATATCTTGTTTCATATACCAAATATTTCTTTAGTTGTGAACTGTTTTTAATAAAAAAATTTAACTTCTAAAAATTACGCTTTTTCTTTAATTTTCACATTACGAAGTAACTTTAGAACTCTCTTAAAAGTACGATTTTGCCTAAATTTCAACATTTGAAATTTCTTTGGTAAATCTTTAAAATTGAGTTTTGTACACGGTAACCTAAGAATTTGAAAAAAAAATGCGGTTTTTGAATGCAAGTTATCAAGGGAAAGCAGCGAACCAAGCCGAATTGATTAATGTTTTAAGAGGTGTCTTAAATTGACTGATTTTTCTGTAATTGAGAAATTCCGTCAATTATGTGTTTTTTCGCTTATGGAGAGAGCGGGTGATTAGGATGAGTGCAGTATATTGTGTACTGAGAGAACCTATTTTTAATAAAAATTAACGTTCCTAGAAGTTGGGCCCTTCTCTTGCTATCAAAGCCTCCCAGGTTCTGACGGACCGTACACCATAGATTTAGGACACTCGTAGAACCGAGACGAGTTTAGTGGTCCGAAGTCAGACAACCTTAATCAACATTTGAAATTATTTGGATAATTCTTAAAAATTGAGTTTTAACGATATTTTCGCATTTGGAAAAAATAATGTGTTTCATTGAAATGCATTTCAAAAAGCAGAAAAGCGAATCTGTTAATAGTTTTAGTAGCATGTGCACTACAAGACTTTTATATTATTATTATTTTATTAATTATATTATATTATTATTATTAATTATTATTATTATTAATATATTCATAATTTATATAATTTATAAGTTATATTATATATTATTAGTTATTATTATTATTATATTATTATTATTATTATTATTATTATTATTATGTGATTATTATTATTATTATTATTATTATTATTTTATTATTATTATTATATTATGTATTATTTATTACTTCGAAGATTCGCGAATCTGAGTCGAAAAAAGATTCCTGTAAGATCGTTCCTTTACGGCATTCCGACTCTGCGATTACCCGGATTGCTTCTTCGCATGCCGGTTTAAGTCGCGATATATATCTACATTGGGTTAGAGTTATAGTATCGTGCTACATAATTTGGAGTTGGGTTCACACTCACTCCGCACGCACCCCTAGTGCGTAGACGATGTTACGCTCGCCCGCATGGGTCCCGCCCCAGAATGGGGCGGGGGACCCCGACCCTTAAAAATCGAGAATGTTCGTATAAGGCCTGAAATTTGGTGAAAGGATTCAGAGTTGAATTTCTG
>JABUQX010038322.1:0-2500 GCA_015478945.1 Trachelipus rathkii
GTTACTTCGTTCAATTCGGAATTGTTTTTAACCGTTTTCGCATTTATCGTGAAACACTTTCGCGTTTTCGTGCGCCGCTTCATATATATATATATATATATATATATATCAGCTTCCCTTTTCCCCCAAAACATGCATGGTATTCTTAGAATTAAATAAGTGGTATGGACCAAACCTCCACTGTTTTTATAAGCTTCTTATGACACGCAGAACGTACGTTATGGAAATTCTTTCTCTCTCCCCACAGGGATATATATATATATATATATATATATATATATATATATATATATATATATATATAAATATATATATATATATATATATATATATTATATATTGCTAACTCTTCTTATATATATATCTTTATATATGTATATATAACCACAGACTTAATAACATATATATATGGCTTTTTAAAGGTATACAATGAACTTGTAGCCAAAAGAAGAGCGAGGATGGGTATTTCCCTCCCTCGATGCTCCTTTCTCCCGTCTTCAAATGATGCCCAACCCAATCGTGAAGGCCTTTACTGAGTTTAGTCTAAGTTTAGTTCGGACTGAAGGCATCTAAAATCTGAACTAAATTTTGGGACTTAGCAATAGCGAAATATTTTATATTAGATATATATATATATATATATATATATATATATATATATATATATATATATATATATATATATATATATATATATATATATATATATATATATATATATATATATATATATATATATATATATATATATATTCGTATACGCGGAGCACTTGCGCTAAAAGCATACAACATGTTTTGATATCATCTGTGATCAATCTCTGCGGCCTTTGAGAAATGCAAGCTTAAATGATTAAAAATATATATATATATATATATATATATATATATATATATATATATATATATATATATATATATATATATATATATATATATATATATATATATATATATATATATATATATATATATATATATTGCTATAAGGTAGTTTAAAAATTCTTTTTTTATGTGAAGGGTTAGTCAACAAAAAAAGAGCATGATACTTCTGAAACTCTAAGACTATTTAAATTCTTCCCAACAGTGGAAAAAAAAAGATAATGAAATTGAGGTTAGTATTTACCTTAAGGATACCTCTTTAACATATTACTGTACTATACTGTACATTAATTAGAGTCTGTATGTAAATCTTTTGTGTATGTTTATATGTACACGCTTAAGCCAAGTTAGAGTGTGTAAGGTAATCTTTTTTTTTATTTCTATTAAAAAAAAACAGGAAGGTTTACTTTGCAGCCTCGTTTAGATATTCAAATCTACGAAATTATGTTAGGGAAATTTGATGTTAGTTTTTGCAAATAGTTCTTCTGCATTCTGATAGTTCGTGAATTTTTTTTTTCCTTGAAACAAGTTGCGTCGTGGTTAAACGGACAACATTTACAACTTCACTTTTTTTTATTTCGCAGTTTAAATGCATGAATAGAAGGAGCAAAACTTAACACCGAATACTTTACAATAAGAAAAAATATATATATCAAAAAGAGAAGTTAAAACAAAAACACTTAGTTTTGAAAAAAAATAGAAAAAAGATATTATATATATATATATATATACTATATATATATATATATATATATATAATATATATATATATATATATATATATATATATATATATATATATATATATATATATATATATATATATATATATACTATATATATATATCAGCAGCGACTCCAGTAACTTTTACTACTCGGGCTCATTCTCACTCCCACTCACTCTCTCTCTCTCTCTCTCTCTCTCTCTCTCTCTCTCTCTGTAACATATATATATATATATATATATATATATATATATATATATATATATATATATATATATATATATATATATATATATATATATATATATATATATATATTGATTAACAAGTTTTTTTTCTTTTTTATTTTTTTTTTATATAAAATTCATTCGATTCATAGGTGTATTTTTCACGCTATTTTCGGAGAAGCCCGAGCTGTCAAGTTTTATAATTGATTGAAAATTAGCATTATTTTTAATATTTTTAATAAATAATTTTAAAGAATCTCTTATATGTATTGTTAATAATTTCTTTAATATATTAATTCCCTTAAAAAAAAAAAATTTATCGTGACTTTACAAAATTTGTAGAAGATCGATTGTTTCTATAATGATAACTCGTGCTAAGCACAAGTATAGGAGTCGCCTCTGATATATATATATATATATATATATATATATATATATATCTTTATATATATATCTTTATATATACCATATATATATAACTATATATATATATATATATATATATATATATTGATAAAAAATAACCCCTTAAGTAATTTCCCTCTGCTGGAATTGTTTGAACCTGGGCTCTAGCAGATGAAAGCGTGTGTGTTTGACACGCCACGATGGACTAAAGAAGAGCGCGGAGAAATGTATATGGTAGACTATATCACACCAAACAGGAACACA
>JABUQX010038322.1:5000-10000 GCA_015478945.1 Trachelipus rathkii
TTTCTAAAAAAAAAAATATCAAATTATCCAAAACCTTTTATTATATACTAAAAAAATAACCGCTAATCTCCCTCTCTTGACAGGGTATTGCTAATGGAATGATGAGTTTATTTTTAAATATTAGAATTTAATGTTATATTAAAAAATTTTTAGTTTTTTTTTTTACAAGTATATGCAGTGTTCAATATATATATATATATATATATATATATATATATATATATATATATATATATATATATATATATATATATATATATATATATATATATATATATATATATATATATATATATATATATATATATATATATATATATATATATATGAATACCTGTGGCAGAGATTATAAATACTGAAGGCTAAAAGGCACAGCATAAAGAAGCTATATTGAACGATCACAAAAAAAAACTATTTATAAATTTCTATAAAATAAACTTAATCTAGTTGAATAATAAAATACTAATATATATATATATATATATATATATATATATATATATATATATATATATACTATATATATATATATATATAATAATATAATATATATATATATATATATATATATATATATATATATATATATATATATATATATATATATACTAAAAGATTTATGAAACTAGTAGGTGAGTAAATGTGTGAATTTTTATGGTTATATCAAAAACCCAGGGGATATTGGACTGATAAACATGGTGCAATTCGTATATGAGCCAAGTAAACAAGAACATAAATTTATAAAGAAAACCGAGTTTGTTAACGGAAATGGCATAAGGAACGACTTTTTCGCAATGAGAATGTTGGTTGATGGAGAATATGGAAATCAAACAAGGCCTTTACTGATGCTTTGTTGAATATGCGAATAGTTTTCGCCAGAGTAAGAAACGATAACTTAATGAAGATATTAGAAAATCTGTAAACAGATGGGAAGGATGTCAGAATAGACGATGATGAATCAGATTAACAGTATATTGAGAAGGGTGTCCAACAAGGTTGTGTGATGTCACCATATTTGCTCACCCCCTACTGTGAGATTGTTAGATGAAAAATCAGCCACTTGGATGCAGTGCAAATAGGTAAACGAAATATTAACATGTTTATGATACAGTACTTGCGGCCGATTCTGAAGAGAAACCTCGGTGGTTGCGGGATGTGCTATCTAAACAAATGAGGAGAAGTACTTGAAAAAAAAGAAAACACTGAAAGTACTAACAAAAAAATGTGGGATAATTAGGATATATGGAAACTTGGGAAAACGGGTCTACCTTTCTGGGAAGTTTGATTTAGTTGAATGAAAGACGTATAAATAGGAAATTACGAGAAGCATAGATAAATGCATTGAATAAGACGAAATATTTGGTGAAGGATAAGAGTTCCTGACTTTATCAATTGGGTTATTGTAAGAATGAGCATAGCTCTTAAATCTGGTCAGAGAGCTATACAAAGAAAGAGTAAAGACTATGGGGAAAGACGAGTCACATTTGTATCATTAATGTTATAATGAGTGATACAATCTTTCAGTGGTAAGAAAATGACTGGAAAAAATGAGTGAGAATGTGAGAATTTCTGCGAAAAAAAACTATGCAAAATAAGCAACAGAGAACACGTAAACCTCTTAGAAGATTGCTTAGTGAAAGAAACTATGTGATCTTAGAAAGATAATGATAAAAGGAAATACCAAAAATGATACTAAGGAAAAAAGGAAGGTTCGATTTATGTTTTCTACATGTTTAGTTGTGTGGAAGAAAGATGGAGGAACTTCCTTGAGGCATTGAAAACAACATTGTTCTCTCTGTTCCAATAAGACATATAAGAAAGATCGGATGTCAGTGCTCAAAGCGAACCTCATATCGCAAGCTCTTTGAGTTTGAGTGAGTGGGATGCTTTTCAAAATGAAAAGAGTAATGGGTTGTCTTCGACCTAAGAGTGGATATGCGATGAAGTGAAAGATAAATCATTAAATAAAAAGTAGAAAAGTAGGGGCTAGAACCTAGAAAAAGACCTTTACTGTTTGATTTATGGAATGTGCTGTAGGTAGGAGTCTACAACAGCTGCTCTAGTGACCCTAAAAGAAATTAAAGAGAAGGATAAATACCGAAAGGAGGAAGTTTAGAAACCAAAGCTTTCGATATGTTCAATACTACAACAATACATTCACCGAAATGGCCAAGAACAGAATTTAAGAAACTTCTGTAGTAAAGCGTTTCTTATGGAACTCACACTTTCTGAGATAGTATTAGAACTTAGAAGAATTAAATTTTTCCCACATCTTTATCTTAAAGGATGGATTTTGGAAAGAACGAATGATATAGCAATAGCACGATAGTTAAATGTTGAAAGGTGGCCCATTTTTAGAAACTTGTGCTCTTTCGGCCTGTAGGCCTAGTTGACGCTTCCAGCAATAATAAAAGATCAAAGTTGATAGGCAATTACGAAAGAGTTTACCAAGTAAGGGAAAAAGTTAGGAAACACAAGTTTTAGGAACCACAGTAGAAATACCAGCGGAACAACCATACGTCTTGCCCTTTTGATATTGGTATTAGAAATAAAAGCGGAACCATACGTCTTGCCCTTTTGATATTGGTATTAATATATATATATATATATATATATATAAATATATATATATATATATATATATATATATATATATATATATATATATATATATATATATATATATATAATAACAATAATATATATATATATATATATATATATATATATATATATATAATATATATATATGAGAGAGAGAGAGAGGAGAGAGATCACACTTCACAATACATATTCGAAGTATGCCATAGAAAATATTTACAAATGGTCAAATGTTAAATAGCCAAACGTCATTATATCAATTCAATTTACAAAGAACAATGAATTTGTAACGATCTGCTTGAAGTTAAAAATTTTGTTGCTTCATCAGATTCAACTATTTTCCAAACAGAAATTAATCTGAAGAAGTTTCAGCAGAAGTAATTATTGTCATTGTCTTTTGTCTTTTCGGAAAATTATTGGAATTTATGATATTTCATGAGATTATATATATATATATATATATATATATATATATATATATATATATATACAAATAAAGAGAGACATTTATATAAATATATATATATATATATATATATATATATATATATATTATATATATATATATATATATATATATATATATATATATATATATATATATATATATATATATATATATATATATATATATATATATATATATATATATATATATATATATATTATATATATATATATATATATATATATAAATATATATATATTTTTATGTATATATATATATATATATATATATATATATATATATATATATATATATATGAACAAATGAAGAGAGACTCATTATAAAATATGAATATAATTAAATTTCGAGTTGTAGTGATATTTAAAGAAATTATGTACTCGCACCTTTAGAAGAACAGGATTCAAAGAGCAACACAAGGCTTAGATGATATCTGCCTGAAAGGTTATGAGTCGGAGGATTGTTATGATCTTTGTGGCAGTGTTACTACGTAAATTTAATTTAAAAATGTGTTAATTTTCTACTATGTAAGGTATTAAATATTGCTAAAATGCTATCCATGACAAGAGTAGACCGTGGTCAGATTGCTCTACTGCATTCCCAAGGGATTAATCCCAATTGGGTATGAAATATTTTCAGTGCATTATACAAAACTTTGAAACGTGTTCAGAAAACTTTATCTTTCGCAAACAAACAAAAGAGTGAATGATCATCAACAAACTACTAGAGAGGACAAACTTCTAGTAAGAATATATCTACGAGAACAACACTCACCCTCGAAACTGCTTTCTACTGATTTTTACGTGATATCACAGTTTCTGTTTAAACGTTGCGGAAACTTCTCACGAGTGTTATACTGTTTTAAATGTCTTGGAAACGTGTTTCGAATTTGTGTATTATTATACAAATTTAAACATAAACATGTATTGCAAGTCACATATCAGGATTGAATACAGAAAATAAAAATTTCCTACTGTGGGGATAAAAATATAAAGAGTTTTAAAGACCATACCATTGATGACTGATTTTAACATAAGATAGGTATGAAATTATATATATTATTCTCTTAAACGTGTACACTACCATTTACTTTTCTATTTTGGATAAACAAAAACAAGTTGCAATAAAAACTTTTTTGTGTTTGTAACAGCTTATTAAATAGTTCCCCCGCTCAGTACGTTTGACAAGGAAAGGGGAGAAGTGACTTTATTATACTTGTTGTTTAACACGGAAGAAGAAACATGGTCTGGGGCTGCATGTCTGCGTCAGATAATAGACTGTATGTGTACAAGGACCGTATGAGCAGGCACAGCTATGTAAACATATTAGAGAATGTATAACAGGGTTTTACCAGAATATTTCCGATATTATATAGCGCCTTGCCGCATGCCCCATGGAACAACACAGTGGTTCAACAAGAACATATATTTCCGCAAATATTGAAAGCTATAGTAAATACGTTTTAAATATAAAAAAAAATCCAGAACCGTAGGGAACTATATCCGACGACTTTTGTTACAATCTAGTAGTTATGCCAAAGAGAATGCAGGTAATTATAAAAAGTTGTAGGTGGGGTGGCAACGAAATATTGATATGCATGAGATTTATTAACATAAATCACTTTCACTTAATTTTTGTATTTCCACTTAATTAAAGAATTAATTCTATCAATTGTGCATTGCATTTGGGCAAAACAATATAAATGAAGATTTTATTTAAGAAACCCTTCTTGGTTAGTTCTATTAAGTCGACTTGTTCGGTGATAATTTCAGCCTGTAAAATTATTCACAATTTAATACCAATAAGTTTCCTATAATTACATTTTTCAAAATGATATTTGCTATAAATGGCATCCAGAATAATAATAATAATAATAATAATAATAATAATAATAATAATAATATTATTATTATTATGATTATTATTATTATTA
>JABUQX010038322.1:12500-20000 GCA_015478945.1 Trachelipus rathkii
AGGTAAGCCAATATGGATCAATTGGAGAACTTGGAGGTAATAAATAGCCTTTTTCGGCAGCTTCTTTGTAAGCACTTTCATGTCTCGTAATGGTTACCTGTCTTCTTGAAAGTCTCTGCCCGCCTTCGTCATCACTAATGGAAAAGTTTCGTGTAACTAATGCTCCAGAACGACTATTCGTTCTTGGAGATGGGGGAGCTTCATGAGGGCTTTTTCTACCTTGAAAAGGACTCCCTGGGGATCCAATAGGAGGGCTAGGAGGATTTGGGAAACCGTAAGGAGGATTAGGATTTAACGGGCTTCTAGGAGCTAGAGTTTTTGGACCTGTATGAATACATAAAGAATGCTTATTATATGAAGGTTTTTGCTGCAGTCCTTGAAGACCCATTGTTGGTCTCGGACTAACAGTCTGAGGTGGAGTAATTGAGGTAGAATTTGACGGAGGTGAAACGGACAGTATTGGATGCTGATTCCTCTTTAACCTTGGTGGCCGAGGTGGGAGATGAACTCCTCCGGAAGAAGCAATAAATATAGGGCTATCATCATCTGAATAAAAGCTTTGTTTGAGAACAGCAGATTCTGGTCTCTTAGGCGGTGTTGTTCTTGAATATGTTTTAGATGCTGGAAGAGAATTTGACTTTATTTTGGCAAGTTGCTTTGAATTTGAGGTTGAAACTCTTTTGTTCTTTTCTTGATTCATTTCGTTATAGCTCCGTCGCTGGTCTTCGCAAAGCCCGTACCTCCAGCTACTAGAAATATCGCACATACTTCCGTCATGAGATAAATCATCATCTGAATCTTGGTGTTCATCACTCGTAACATTATATTCTCTTATGGCACTTAGTTCCTGATGGTTAATATGACTACGTCTGAGGACTGACTGAAGATTTAAGGACCTGGAGGTCATTTTGTGGTGCCTGAAATCATTAAATACAGGTTGATTTTTAAAGGATTTTAAACTGCCATTGGTCATTACCCGCATATGTTTACAAACAGAACTTACAATTGAACTCCGACGGCATGCATCGCATGTGTCATCCAATTCATCTTCAGCCTCGTCGCCACTACAATAATCGCAGTCGTCCCCACAATTATCAGTTTGACAATAGTCCGATTCATTTCCACTAGAAATTGAATGGTTTCCTTTTACATTGTTAGGTTTGCCGAAAGTTTCATCGTCACTACAATACAAAGGAGTTGGGCACTGTTGACCTTTTTCATTATTGAAAATTTCACTACATTTGGGAGGCTGAATAGTGGTAATAATTGAGGCTATACTGGATGCAGCAAAATTTATATTTTTAGATTTCATGTCATTATTTTTCGATGTAATATCCCTATCTATAATAACAGAACAGCTTTCCATATCATTACAGGGAGATTCTGATTTATGTTGAAGATACAGGTTTTCCCTTTCACTCTCAGGGTCAGGCAGAGAATCTAATGCATTAACTATGCCTTCGCAAGCTTCTGCAAGCTTACTTTTCCTTTTGACTTTGTTTTCATCCTCACCAACCAAATTACCATATGATGTTACAATTACCAAATTATTAAAGCATGTGTGCTGGCCAGCATTTTCTAAGTTTTCGCGCAAAGTTGCAGTTTCTGTAGGTTTTATATTGCTTTCATTCTCTGAAAGATGTTCGATGGTAAATGATTTATCCGGCAATGGTACTCGTAAATTATCATCGGAAGGGTGAATTACACAATTATTTGTTGAAATTTCATTGTCATTAAAATCATTCTTGCAATCAAGAGAAGTTTCAGAATGATCTCGTTCACCCCGCTCAATTCCATTTACTTTTTGAACTAATTGTTTTTTAATGGAATTTTTCTTTTTCGCTAAAATACTCTTCCAAAGTTCAAGCCTTATTGGAGGGGAAGATTCCCTATCTGAAGCAGCTTTTACATTGTTATTTAAAGAGTATGAGGTTGAATGAGTTATATCACTCACTTCACCAACTTGAAAATTGTTATAGTAATTAGAATTTACTAAATTATTTCCATTATTGCTTCGAGCATCTGTAATAGAAATAGAATTACATTCAACTTGTTCCGGCAATTCATGGTTTACTAACTCGTTACAGTCTATTTTATTATCATTAGCGTGCGTTTCACATATACTACTTGAAAACCTTTTGTTTTCTACAGAGGTATCGTCTGATATATGAGAGTCACTGTCAACTTTAAAATAGGAATCGCTGGGTTGGTGGTAAGCCAGAGAAGAATTTTTTTTTAATTTTTGGTACTCTGCAATCATTGATTTCTTAACATTGTTGATAAGAGTATCTGGTATTTCGAAATGACCTACCCTACCTCTTGGTTCATAGATTATCTTACTAGAATTATTATTATTCACGCTATTTCTTAAAGTTTCCAAGTTTTTCTCGCTACTTAAAAGATCGTTAGTAGCATTTTTTATATACTTGGAGTCGAGATTCGCTTTTGAATTAGGGTAAAAGTCGGCAGTAAGAATATTACGTAGTTTATCACAGGTTTCATACGAGGAAAAGGAATGCCTTATATTCTCCCGAACCTTTTTTTGCTTTTTAATTTCTAAATCATTAGAACTAGATTCTGACACAGATCTGCGCTGAAGCAACTTCCTAAGCCTAACTGTTTGGTTTTCTTTAGAATGTAAGTTGAAGCTTATAGTGTTACTACCATTTGATAGATTTACAAGTTTTAAGTTTCTTTCTGGAGAAGAACGAGATTCTATAATTTTTACATTTTTGTAATCACTGTCACTTTTGATTTGGGAGCTATTGAGGTGCTCTTGTTTGAGGTTAGGGGAGGCGGAACTTGATAGCTTGCTTTCAGATGCTTGAGATTCAGAGAACCCTTCTTTTCTAGAATTTTCATATGTGTCGTGGCTGCTGGAATCGGGGAAGATGACTGTACTAGTATCATTCAATATCTCTATATCGCTATCCGAATCTTCCTTGATGATAATAATTTTGCTTCCTGAAGTTAATATAGGTCCCGTAGAAGTCTTTGTAACATCGGAATCAATCACAGAAGGCGTAGTAAAACGGCTCTCTTCTGAAGGGTATTCATATGAACTCTCGGTGCATTTTATACTCTCTGTTTCACCTTCATCAGCAGAAATAGAGGATATATCTTCCAATTTATTCAAAAAGCAAGTTTTGGCAAAATGTTTTTTCAGGGTATCTTCAGGAGAACCAGCCAAACAACCACTATCTGCATCATCGCCATCTTCACTTACGCTCGAGAGACTTTCCTTTCCCACAGGTATAATAAGAGTCATAACTTTTCCGTTTAACGTTATGAAGTAAATAAATATTTCATATTTACATTCCTGCTATGAAATGAGAGCAAATGAAGATTTTGCAGTATATAATTCACTCCACGATTAATCTTCATGTCAATATTTTATCACTATATGGCACACAGTCCTTAAATATAATAAACACTAAAAATGTTTTGTAAATATTACTACGACATTCTGTAACATTATATATATATATATATATATATATATATATATATATATATATATATATATATATATATATATATTTATTTATTTTTTTTTATATATATATATATATATATATATATATATATATATATATATATCTATCTATATATATATATATATATATATATATATATATATATATATATATATATATATATATATATATATATATATATATATATATATACTGTATATATATATTATTATTATTATTATTATTATTATTATTATTATTATTATTATTATTATTATTATTATTATTAAAAATTTATCTCCATCTTTTCATACGACAATTGGCGCAAAGCCAAGCGACCACACAAACAAACGTACAGACATACAAAAAGGTATGTTGGTGTTTGTATTTATTTATTTACATACGCACATATCAAAGATTTCGACCAAACGCAACTATTTTTACCCCTTCCCCCCCTTTGTTTCAAATGCCCCCAGTCACCCTTACGCTTCTTTTAAGTACTCCTCAGCAGGGCACGTTTTCTTTACTCCCTTTCTCCCTTACGCTTCTTCTAGCCAGGCCAAGTCTCGAACGCAACACAGAAAAGAATTATTAATGAAAGCCTTCGTAAAGTGACTTAGTTTATCAACAGAAGAAGCTTTTTATTTAAATTATGATATATATATATATATATATATATATATATATATATATATATATATATATATATATATATATATATATATATATATATATATATATATATATATATATATATATATATATATATATATATATATATATATATATATATATCAGGGTTGGCAAAAACCCTGTGTGTTTTTTTAACCAAACCCACTGGGTTTTATTAAAAAAATTTTTTTTTTTTTTTTTTTGTAAGTATATAGTTTGAAGTCTATTAAAGCTTTAATAACAAAAAAATTATATATACTTCTTTATACAACATTCTTGACTTTCAATACCTAAATGAGAATTATATTTTACAGCTACCCAGTTTTAGTGACCTAAAAATTAAGAATATTAATTAGGCATGTTCTAAACCAGGTCACAAAACTACTTGTGCATTACCGAAAAATATATTTGTGTACAACGATATTACCCCTAGACTTGAAAATGAGGGAAAACAAACTAATTGCCTTTAAAATTGCAGAATATGGGTATACAAATATTTTACTACAATCCACGTTAAAACACTAAGAACACTCCAAATTCAAAATAGTTCATTGATCTATTTTATATTGAGATTACAGTCATACAAGCCGAAAAGTGTGTATCATAGGCCTCTTTGGTAAATCAACTTTAAAAAAAAAAATATATAAATAAACAAATGAAAAATAAAGTGCGTGAAATATGAAAACGGTAACAGACAAAATTAATAAAAATCTTACTAGGGAACAAAAGAATTTTATTGAAATCATTTTTCACTTCCGGTTTTGAAGAAATGAAGTTTAATTTTTGATACATCAAAATAAGTAACAGAAGGTCTATTTGATGTAAGAGTAATTTGGAGACCGTCTTTGGGGTTCAAACTGTTTTTGTATTTTCTTTTTAAGTTCATGAGAATGGAAAATTCTTGTTCGCAAAGATAGGTTTTGAAAATGCCGCTGCATTTTTTACTTCACTTATTCGTGTGCAAATTTGAAAGTCTTTGCAGCTCTTGATATCCAAAGAACTAACAGATCTGCCTTGTTCTGAAATTCGACTTATTGAGAAACTCAAGAAGTTTCTCTGCCAGTGCTCCATGCTCTTCTATCACATCAACCACAATTTTATAGTTAATGGGATTCACACTATACCTAGCTTATGTCAAGCTCTGGGAAGTAATCAGAGAACCACATCCTGACATTGGTGAGATGCCCAATAATTGATCAGTGATGTCAGTCACAAAAAGGAAAATCTTCACGGTCTTCCAAAAACACAGTTAACTTTGAAAAGGCAGTTATCTTGTTGGAACAAGCTGTGAAGCAATCAGAAAGCTGAAAGGTGCTGAACCTCATCAAAGTATACAAAGAATTATGAAATTATTAATTTGCCTACTTGTTAGTCATTATGTAACCTGTAATTTTATTGTTCTTTTTTAAAGGAATATATAAGTTTTCCTATTATAATTTAATTTGCTTGATATAGATTTTCGTTTGTAATTATGCTTAGTACATTTAAAAACCAAATCTTTCTCATCTGTGCAACCACAAGAGCAAAATTATAAATGCAACGGTAAATGAGAGACT
Source organism: Trachelipus rathkii (assembly GCA_015478945.1). Classification (NCBI taxonomy): domain Eukaryota; kingdom Metazoa; phylum Arthropoda; class Malacostraca; order Isopoda; family Trachelipodidae; genus Trachelipus; species Trachelipus rathkii. The sequence continues at coordinate 18,205 of JABUQX010038322.1, forward strand.
ACTCGTATATACTGTACAATAAAATGTATATTTGGTAAATTTTATTATTAATCTGGTTTTTTTTTTCACCAAATTACAAAAATATAGCAAAATATAACTGGTGGGTTTTATTATTATTATTATTATTATTATTATTATTATTATTATTATTATTATTATTATTATTATTATTATTATTATTATTATTATTATTATTTTTTTTTTTAGGGAGGCATGTTTTAATTATCAAACCACACACATACACATACACACATGCGCTATATATATATATATATATATATATATATATATATATATATATATATATATATATATATATATATATATATATATATATATATATATATATATATATATATATATATATATATATATATATATGAGCATTTTAAACCCCCTCCTCACGATTATAAATCTTGATTATGAGAAACAAATCTTCTGACTCAGTAATTCCTCCTTTTAAAATATCTGAAACATCTTTTATTCCTCTAATCAACGTTTAAAATAAAAAAAATATGAGGAAATTAAACGGGGGGAAATGGGAACTTTAAAGAAAATAAAAATCAACATAATTTGCCACAAAAGAGAATTGAAAGAAATATGGGCCAATTCTATTTACACAAATGAATAGAAACCATGTTCAAAATGGTGTAAATTTTGTACATGTGTGTGTGTGTGTTTGTGTAGATGTGTGTGTGTTTTTTTTTGTAAGAGTAACTTGCGTATTTATTTATCTATAAAGGAGGATATTTATGATATTAGCAATTGCCAAACCTATCTAAAAAACATCAAAGATTAAATGTAATTGAATTTACGATGAAACAGATTCTTTCTAAAAGAAAATACCTCACGTAAAGCCCAACCATATATATATATATATATATATATATATATATATATATATATATATATATATATATATATATATATATATATATATATTCATATATATATATATATATATATATCGTCGTTGCACTATAAGAGTAAGACAACTCAAAATTTATCATTTTTTTTATTTATATTTATTAAAAACTATAGAAAGTGAAAGTTTGTGTGGAAATGGTTTTAAGTGCAGGTCATATTTTTAATGTCATTTCTAAAATTTGAATAAAAATAAATTTATGTGGACAAACTCCTCCAACCTCTCCTGAAAATTCACATTTTTAAACCGGTCTCTCTCTTGCTCTGACGATATACTATATACGAGTATATATATATATATATATATATATATATATATATATATATATATATATATATATATATATATATATATATATATATATATATATATATATATATATATATATATATATATATATATATATATATATATATTATATGAAAGTGAATAGATTAAAGTTAGCAAAATTAGCACTGATAGCAAATTACTGTCTATGACTCATAAAGCTGAAAGTAATAGCGAAACAGATTCAAAAATAATAAAATTCACATTTCAAATTTATCGTTTTTTACATAAACGAAAATAAATATAGTAAAATTTAATTGAAGAGGAAAAAATTGATTGTACAGAAGGACACTAGCTTGCATCAATTCAAAAGCAAGGAAGAATTGATCATATACCCTTGACTTATAAAAAGAACTCAACATGTCATTGTTTTTTTTTTTCCTTGAAAAAAAAATGTTAATTACAGAGAAAGCAATATTACTTTATACTTATTTTGTAACCCAAGAATGACGAAAGGCAAAACAGTAAAAGTAAAATCATGCAAAAAATAATAAAATTAATAAATAAAAAAAATAATGCATACATTTCAACATATATAAACATT
>JABUQX010038323.1:0-2500 GCA_015478945.1 Trachelipus rathkii
TTGTATATCAATCAATAAAACAAATTATTTTTAAGTATATATATTTAATAATACGATAATTACAATGGTTTTACCACAAAATGTTGATAAATCACATTTATGTATCGGGATCAACACTATATACTTAGCTACAGATTAAATTATATAATTATAGACATCTGTTATAATTATACTACGTAGTAAACTTAGTGAACGTAATAATATTATGTTTTTCTTACCTATACTAATATATATATTATAATATATATATAAATAATATTATATATATTCATAACCATTAACTATGCAATAACAAGGTAACCTTATTTTACTTCGTAATAGAAAAAATTAATTATAAAATTGCTTACCAAGGCAAAGACGGTAAGGCTTTTGTTTTAACCCATAGTACTCCAGATAAACAAAAAATGGGTAATAGTACTCCAATCAATTAGTAAAAAGAAATATTTATATATTATAAAAAATTTATGTGTAGATTAATAACTAAGAGAAAAAAATAAATATGACAATTGTTAATTATTTAAATTTTAAAATTTGTTTTTAGCAAACATTTAAAAATAATAGAAGGGAATCTTTTTTATCCTTTTATAGTTCTGGCTTCAATCTTTTAGTAAATATTTTCTTAAAGCTAAAGAATCTAAAATGAGGATTGTTGATTGATAAGTCATAAATTAAGAAGGCAAAGGATAATAACAAAGGATATATTTATTATTTATAAATATATATTTGGGTAAAATATAAATATATTATTTAAAGCAGTAAAGCAGAAGTTAAAGCAGCTATATAATAATATTCTTAGGTAAAATAGATATAAATAGTATTAAAAGCAGTAAATAGTACAGTAATTAAAGTTAATAAATATCAGTAAATAAGTACTAGTAATATATTAATAATAGTATATTATCAAAAAGCATACATTAATATACCCTCTGATAAACTTAACACTAATAATTTACTATATTTTAGATCTTACTGATAAATATTAAGTAGAAAGTAACTTAAATATATTGTGATACTGTATATATATATATAATGATTTATTATATTAATAACAATAAAAGTTAAATTAAATTATACAAAAATAAAAACATGTGAACAAAATAAAGCAAGTAAATAAAACATTGAGTTAAATGAGAAAATAAATGCAAATTAAAAACTTATATATCAATATTAATATACTAATTAACGATTATAAATATAAATAATATGTGTGTTGTATTTATGTGATTGTATGTGATGTTGTGTTGTATTGGTATGTGTAGTATGTTGTAGGTGGTAATTCGCTGTGCTAGTGTGGGTGTTAGGTATTAGCACCGTCCCATCACCTATTGCAATATATATGCAATATCTTTTACTCCCAACCCATTGTTAGGGATTAGTGTAAGTTTTGCTGATACTTAAGAAAATTAGATTATTTGTTAAGTAGTTATACATCATCTCTTTCTAATGAAATCATTTTTTCCTAGTTGATCCACCATTGTAGTAAAATGAATGAATCATAGTATACGTCATACATTGTTTTGTATATTTAACAACAATCATAACCCTACTTCAGACTGTTGGCATTTATTGAATTAGCTTCTACAAACATATAAGAGAGAGATTATATAACTTCTATCGACTTTTTTAGCTACGATCTCTACGACCCTTTCTTTAATTCCCAATTCTCAAACACATCTTTTAGGGAGTAGCTTCTTTCTAATGATTTTGTACTAAATTCCTCGCTGCTTCTAAGACCAATTCTTGCTTTGAATAAAATGTTTCAGCATATTTTTGTTAGGTTATACTTGAGTCGAGTGTACTCAGATTATATAGAACGTCACTTGGCGCGTATCGCTTTCTGGCCTACGCGGACTGGACTAACAGAAAGAGAATGCAGGACCCTCTACACAGAGCTTGATAAGAAAAATATTATGCCGTATATACTATATATATAGTATATATATATAGTATATATCTTAGCGGTGAGCACTATAGTAGGCGCGCGGTTACATGCAGGATAAGTATTGCGCCTGCGGGGCAAAAAAGTAGCTGGCATATCTGTAGTTTTTTGCGGTACTAGGTATTCACTATACTATGCGGTAACTTTATGCGTTACTATAGGTATATTCGTAGTAAATCGTATTGGCTAGTACACATATAATATATACTATTAATAATCTGTCTATTCATAATTAGTGTAACTTCTTATTTATGAATTAAATATATAATTATACTATTAATTCCTTATATATAAGTGTTTAAATTATATAATAAAATATCTTTAAACATATATCGCTAATACTTTTTAATATAAAGCATAGATTCGAGTACAAGCTATTATTATAATATAAAACTATACAATATAATAAGAGTGTTATTTATATAATATCTACAAATATAATATAATATACGAATATAAATCTCATATAATAAATATACATATATATATAAATATATATAATATTATATTATACTCATTATTATTTATTATTTATAAGGACTACCCATAAATTATTTATAG
>JABUQX010038323.1:7500-27452 GCA_015478945.1 Trachelipus rathkii
TATATATATTATAAAATATTGTAAAAATACTGCAATAATTAGAAAATTATAAATAAAAATTTGTGATTTACAAAAATTTATAAAAATTGATATTGGATTGAAAATTATTAGAGAAATGAAATTATATTAAATTAAATGTATAATAGATATTATAGAAATATATTAATGGTAATTTAATATTAATTAATTAATTAATTAATTAATATATAATTAATATAATGAATAAAATTAATAATTATAAATATATATATAACTCAGTAATAATAATAATTATTTAATTATAAATATAAATAATAATAATATCTAATATAATGATTAAATAATATGTAAAAATTTATATAATATTAATTAATAATAATTAAGGAAGGAAGAGTTAGTTTAATACACATTAAGGAATAATAGAATAAAATAAAAAAGACGTAAGAATAGATAGATAGAAATACAGATAAAAAGACAGAAATGAATGAATAATAGAGATCTGAAGATGAAAAAATAAGAAAGAATAAATAAGTGTTTAAAGAGGAGAACCTTGAAAGAGGATGAAGTAAATAATTGAGATTAATATATGGCAATGATAATTCCTATATATCTAATTATTATGATATTTATTATTTAATAATTTATTATATTTATAATTTATATATATTATTTATTTAATTTATTTTGATTTTAATTTTATTTTATTAATTTATATATATATAAATTTATAATTTTTTATTTATTTAATTTAATTTTATATATTAAAATTATAATATTATAGCAAGATATTATAATTATATTTATTTATTATTTAATTATTTATATAATAATTATATAATTATATATTAAATATTAAATTATTATTAGAAAATGATGAATGTTTCACATTATTTTTGTCGAATATTACACTATATCTTAATATTTTAATTAAATTGTTAACTATAATTTATTTAATTATTATTTTTATTTAAATTATTAGCATTAAATTATATATTAATATATAATTTAATTATTTATAATTTAGTTATATTAATTTATATATTTAATTATTTAAATTAATTTATTATTATTATATGTAATAAATATATTTGCAAAACTTCATCATATAAAACCCTTACCATAGTTACTCCATAAACAATACAAATGTCACTATATATTTTTACTAAGTTAGTTATATATAAGTTTTTTGATTATAAATAGATATATTGACCTGACTATCAATCTCGCTGATAAGAGACTGGAAATGCTGGAGAGGAGATACTTAGGTCTTATATAGTTAATTAGTCTATTGAAATAATTATTTTAATTATTATATAAATTATTACTATGCTTTTCAGGGTATATATTAATTATAATGATAGAATTAGAAATAATTTCATTGTTAGAAATTATGATAAATTTTCTCATAAGACTTCTAAGGTAAAAATTAAAATTGGGTAAGGAGGAGAAGAGTTATTATCTTTTAAATATATATACGACACTACATATATACTAATCTAAACTATAAGTACATAACAAAAAAACTTTCAGTCAACTACTAATCATTCTTCTCAAATAAATAACAATTCACATTCTTATATTATATAGCACTAAGAATATTTGCCTAGACTAACTATTACACGTTGTTCAATATTATAATATTGAGTGCCTGATACAGACTGTAGTAAACTATATAGACATTTATTAGTTACCTGTGATGCTGAACAAAGAATTAGAGGATATCTGAGTTTGACAAACTCAATAGTATAACCTAACAGATACTATACTATCTAGTTAATTTGCGCTCATTTGGTTCAAGACCAGTTATAATAATTTACAGATTTTCGATGGAATAATATTTTCAAAAAATTACTTTATATTCTAAATTATAAATATATATCGATGAAGACGTATGACGAAAGTCATTCAAAATACTTTAATGATTAGTGTGAGCCGATTAAGCCTTCTAATCATAATATCAAAACTTACGTAAGTTATTTAGTAATAATTAATTAAATAATTTAATTTATGAATATTATTAATATGTAAACTTACATTATATTATATTTATTTCTATATAATTTATATGAGCTTAACAAAAACTTTCATCTGAATGTCTTAATAACGATGATATATAAGCATCAAAAATATAAATAACCACCGATCCTGAATATAATTTAACTTATCTTTTACTGTTGGAAATTTATATTAAATTTCTAGTGATTAAACTAATAGGTCACTCATAAAATTAAATATATATATAGAATACTATTGGAACTAATTAAATATCACAAAATTATTATTAATATAAAATTATATAATATCAAAATATAAATAAATTTAATATTAATATAAATCCACTTAAAGAATTCAAATTAATAATATTAAATATTTAAATAATATATTATAAATTAAATAATTAATAATTCATTACTGTAATAGTTCGACTACTAAATAAGGATTAATAATTATGTAATAATTACTATAAATATAAATATTTAAACTAATATTAAATATTTAAAAATTAGTTTAATATTTAATATATTATATTAATAATAAATTATAATAATATATATATTATTAATTAATATATAATATAATTAATAGTATAATTATAAAAATTATTAAATATAATATATAATAATTTATATAATAATAATATATAAATAAATAATAATTAATATTATAATATAATAAATATTAATATAAGAATAATATATAAAAAATTTTAAATATCTAAATGACAAAATATATGATTAAGATGTGACTATTAAAATATATAATCATAATAAATATATCATAAATATAAATATATTATAATAATAATTAATAATATATATGAGTATATATATAATACATAATATGTGATTACAAAAAATTATAAATATAATTTAAATTAAATAAATAAATTAAGTATAAGTTGTGTAATATATATATATATATATATATATATATTATACCTAAAGTAATAGTACATTTTAGAGTATTGCAACTAATTTATTTATTCGTCTTGTAATAAAACAATAAATAATTATTAAAGTGAATATTTCTACTCACAATTAATTGGGGAATTGTGAGTATTATAAATTAATATTAATTTTACATATATTATTTATATAATCTCTTTCTGTGAGTTATATTGTATATACCATTTATTTATAATACATAGTAATATAATACATATTATATATATATATACACTCATATATATATATATAGTACTCATATATAAAAGCTATATTAGTAAATGCGTTAAGTTTTTTCTTCCTTAGATTAAGAGCCACTGTAAAACTTTTCTCAACCACAACTTATATATCATATTGTAGCATATCAGTATCTTGAGCCCTATAATATTAGTATTATGTGATCTCGTTATACTCTTAGTGAATTAGCGGTTAAATTTTTATATATTTATACTATTAGCTTAATCTAACTTCTATTTTTATTTATTTTTCTTATTTCTGCTAGCTATATCTCTTTCTATTTCTCTAATGTAATGTACTCATACATATTGAGGACTATTTTCATAAATTTCAAATACATGTAAGCATTTTCATTATCAACACAATAATATATTTGTCAACTTATTTATTTATTTGTATGTACTATTATATTGATGTACGTGCATTTAATCATAAATAAGAGGTTAGTGATATTGATTTAATAATAAATAATCTGTACAGACAATCACCAGCTTGAAAAAATGCATAGTTTAGTTTAACTGGTAAGTGTTTAATTAGTAATGGCTTAACCTGTTCTTATTTTTTCAAGTGAATAGATAAGAATTATTATTGTGATATTAGAGATAGATAGAGAGTAGAGAGAGAGAGATGAGAGAGGAGAGAGAGTAAGTGAAGAGATAAGAGAGAGAGAGAAGAGAGGAGAGAGAGATTATGATGTTTTAGTGATATGTTTATTAATCACATATATATATATATTTATATAGTATATATATATATAACGGTTGGTGGTAACGTTTATATGCATACTAAAATTAATTGTCCAGTAGGCAATAAGGTCGAACGTAACTATTAATAAATAATTATACTTAAATCAAAATTTCTCTATAATATTATTTTTGAATTTTATAATTTAATATATTTAATTAATTATTTATTATGGTATAATTAATTTTATATTATTATTAATTTATATTAATATTATTATTTAATTATTTTAATTATAATTATTAATTATTATTATTTATAATTATATATTATATTATATTATTATATATATATATAATAATTATATATATCTTATTAATATTATTAATTATTTAATATTATTATTATTATTTAATATATATTATTTATACTTTATTATTAATTATATAGATTAAATATTAATATATTATAATTAATTTATTTATATTATTATATATATATAATTATTTATTAATATTATATTATATATATTTATTTTATATAATATTATATGTATTATATTAATTATTTAATATATTTAATTATATTTATTATAAATATTATAATATACTTATATATATAAATAATTAATATTAATTAATTTAATTATAATAATACATATATATACTATTATATGTAATTATATAATTTAAATTTTATATTATAATATTATATTATATATAATTAATATAATATTATTAATTTAAAGATTAATATTATATATTTATATATTAATTATTAATTTATATATTATTTATATAATTATTAATATTATTTATTATAACTATTATTATTATATTAATTATATTTAATATTATTTTATAATATTATATTATAATTATTATTTTAATATTATGAAGTATTACAACTACATATATTTAAGTTATTATATTTTAAATAAAAGTTTTGATATATTATACCATGAAAAGTATAAAATATTTTAATATTGCTAAGTTAATTTTCCACTGGAAGCATCACTCATTATAAAATTATTTATTAATGATAATATAATATATATATTATTATACAATATATATATATATATACTTTAATTATAATTAATATTTCTAGACTAGCTAGTTTCGTCTCTGTGACTTGAACTTTATATAGAGTGAAATAGTATTTGTATTATAATAGTAATTGTAGTGTTTATTTAGACATATATTATAATAATACAATAATAAAATATATACAATATATTTAATAGATTATATTATATTAATAGATTATATAAATATTATATATTGATTTAATAGTTATAATTATAAGTTATAATTTTATATATTATAATTATATATATATTATATATATATATATTACTAAATATATATTAATATATATATTATATATATATATTATATTATATAATATATATATATATATTATATATATATATATATATATATTTTCATATATATATTTATTTAATTAATTAATATTAATTAATATATATTTATATATATATATATAATAGTAATTAATATATATTATTAATATTAATATAATATATATATATATATTTACTATATTATATATATATATCATATATTATATATTTTAATATTATTTATACTAATTAAAACTTCTAATTTAAAATTTTGAACAGGTAGGATTTAAATATTTCAAAAAGACCCATACAGCGTAGTGAGTAAATAATTATTCCAAAAGGCCACTCACAATGTTGGGTAAAATAGTTTCAAATTGGCCGTTATGAAATGAATCTGTTTGTAAGATAGTAATCAAAAAATGTGGGGATGATCTTAACTTGCTTCTATATTGATCACCTAAGTCTTCCACTTAACAAAAGACAAAAATCAAGTCCTCAGTAAAAATTGGAAAAATGATGTGAGGCTGTTTATATAACCTGGAGTTGAACCATAAAAAAATCACTACATAAAAGTGTCGAAATCTGCGTATTGGAAGTCTCGGGTGGATAGTTATCTAGCTTTACCAAGATACTTTTAAATTAGACAACCGTACTATATTTATATTTAGAGTACCTCTTTAAGCTAAGGGAGGATGACGACACTCTCCGTCTCTGTACAAGGTAAAACTCGTAATATAATGGGAAAAGGAGGTAAGCCTTGTTTAAAGAAAGTATAAACTTAATACATTTATTAAAGCCATGTATACTTATATAAATTTATCATATATAATAAATAATAATAAATATAATTAAATATATATATATAATATATAATATTATATATATTATTTAATATATAATATTTATATTATATATATTATAATAATATTTATATATATATTATATATTTAATATAAATATTTATATAATATTATATAATATCATTATATAAATTAATATTAATATATATAATATATAATATCATATTAATATATATTTTATAATAATATATATATATAATATAATATATATATATTATTAATATTATATATAATATTATTAATATTATTAATTATATATATATAATTAATATATTATATAATTAATATATAATATATATACTATATATAATATAATTAAATATACTATATATTAATATAATTTATATATTATATAAATAATATATATAATTTAATATATATATATATATATATATATATTATATATATATATAATAATTAATTATATATATTAACATAAATTCAGAGGTGGGTTACACTTCGCGCCATTTAGGGGTATTAGTCACGCTAGCGCACTTACCGCACCTTCTAGAGAAAACTTAGTACAGTCCGCGCTATAGCGCACCTTCCGTAACACTACTATACAGACCATCAAATACCTCCAACATCGACAGTACCGCACCTTACGTTGAGCACTCGCACGATTACCTTCACACTAATTAATCTAGTGCCGATCTATCACAAAAGGTTTTATAAATATTTATAACATATAGTACATAGTTTTTCTAAATATTTATTTATATAATCATTATTTATGAAAATAATTGAAGTAATAAAACTAAATTCTTAAAAAGATTTTCCTCTTCCTCCTTCAAATAAAATGTCTTTCGTCAAAAGAACTATAGAGATACCATATTACCTTTTTCACAAAGAAGAAGTTATTGAATACTGCGCAGAAAATTAGAATTATAATCAGTTAAAACTGACCTCTTTGCCCTCAAAATTCCCCAAAACCTTAAGTACTATTTAGATTATTTTAAATCTTAATTGTATTAAATTTTGGGGTAAAAGGGTGATACCCTATTATTCTAACAATTGAAATGAGCATAAACTTAGGGGAGGTGGTTATTTATAATATAATAGATGAACAGAGTTCATTATCTAAGAATTCATAATTATACTTTGAAGACACACTAATCCGAACCATAGAAAATTTATCACCTATTTGAATTTGGTGAGGGAATGGAGCCTGGCGGGTGGCCTCGCTTGTTAGTTCGCTTAGGTTCTTCAGCAGGTGACATTTTACATATTTTAAGGTTGGCGTCAAAACCCTCACCACATCATGGGTCTGACGTCCTCACCTACTCATATTAATATTTTTTTTAACGGGTTAACAATAATGTTACTCAACCCAGTGGGAGGCCATTAAGTAAGGCTCTATGTTTTCCGTTTATATGAAATAATGATTAATTTAAAATAGAGATTAACTACATAGAGCGCTAGACGCTCCTGTGCAGAGTCGAGTTGCTAATCTACGTATTAGCCCTTTTTCTCTCTACCGAGTTATTAATATACGATAAATGTATGCTATGTGGAAACGAGAAATTTTTTATTTACGACAATTTTATTTATAACAATGTAACCAATTTTATTATTTGATAATTAGAATAATAATTATTTTATTAAATAACATATCATAGTAATTAAAAATTAGCAATTACTTAATTATATATAAAATATTTATTGAAATATCATGCTTTGTTACTATGGAATAAGTGTAGATTTTTATATTAAAAGAAAAATAGTCACTTTAAAGCTTTTTAATATATAAACGACAGAGCTTGTAATGTATCTCAGCTTCATACAAAGAAATATTTAAATTGCAATTTCTTTATTTAATAAAAACAAATATTATATATTTATATTAGTATATAATTATATATATAATGTAATATAAGTTTTAAATATCCCTTCTAATTAAATATAGTAGTTTTATTAATTAATAATTATTAAAAATAATATTGTACTTAATATATTTATAATAGTTAACTCTTAATTAAATATATATATAAATATATATTAATAATAATTATATATATATATATATTATATTAAATATATATAATATATAAAATATAATATATAATAATATATATAATTTATATAATAATATATTATAAATATATATAAATATTATTATAATTAATTAAATATATATATATATATATTATATATATATTAATATATATACTTATATATAAAATATATATTAATATTAATAATATATATATACTCTGACCTACCAATATGATATGATTGTTCTTACCAGGTACTTATACACTGTATATATATATATATTATATAGTATAATATTATAATATATAAATATATATATATATAATATATATATAATATATAATATGTATATATAATTATATATTAATATTATAATTATAAATATATATATATATAATATATATATATATTAATATTACATTATATATTAATATATTAATAATATATAATAATTTTTTTCAAGAGAGTAGAGAAGTATATGAAGAGTAATAATTATAATATTATATTTATAATTTATATATAATATATATATATATATTATATATATTATTAATAATATATAATTAATATATATTAAATATATATAATATAATTAATATATTAATATATAATATTATATTATAATATAATTAATATATATATTTTGGTTTTCAACAATAATAGTGAATATTAGTTATTGCTATGGTTATCATAGCAATAATATATTAATTAAGTTAATAATGATTGTTGGGTTATAACTTTTACAGTTCAAGGGCCAAATCAACTTCAAGATGTTATTTAAGCAGAGGCTTATAATGGTATCGATAGAATGTGTTTTACTACTTTTTAACCTAACCTAGTATTACATAACATAATCAATAGTTGTTAGCCTAACATTCTAGAATATACCTGTAAAGAATCCGTAAAGTTATATTTAATTCTAGAGTTTTGTTAATAATTTATATTTGTCTTTCGGATAAACTATAAGAATTCTTCGTATGTAAAACTGATAACTATTTCATTTTATCTTAAAAAAGGTAGCGGCACAAAAAAGAGCTGTAAACCATTTTTTATTTTTGATTTCTCGCATCGTGCATTAAGTACGCTAATTTTCCCATGACGACTCGCATTACCTACGTAACCTAGTCCGCTAACTATTTATTTGTTAGTATTTCTTCTATTATATTACGCTTCGTGAGCGGACTAAGCGAGACTAGAGGACTTAAAGAGCGGAGTTAGCACCCACCTCTGATACAATATATATATTACCATAAATATAAGTTCCTTACCTATCAATATTGCTAACGTGATATTAAAATATATATATTAATATATTTATATATAATTTTTATAGATTTTAGTCATGTTTTGATTTGATTATTTAGAATAATACTTTGCAAAAATATATATCATATTATGAATACAGATTAATTAAGCATATCTAATATATACATATAAGTATCCTACGTTTTAAAGAATATTATATTATACTATATATATTTATGTATTATCGTAACTTTTCTTTTTATATAAAATAAAATGAATTTTGTAGACATGTTTATATATTATTGATAATTATAAATATATATTAATATATATATACTATATATAGTTATATATTTATATAAAATACATAAATTTTATTCAGTAAAAATAATTTAACTACATGTTAGGACAACATTCTAACCTTAACCTAAGTATTTATATTATACATGTGATTATCATTATTAAATTGATTAAATAAATAATAATTCTAAAAACAAATAACTAAATAATTTATATAATCTAAAATTAACAAAGTAAAAATAACAATTTAACTATTTTTTATTATTTTTTGCTAAAGAATAAAAATATAAAAAATTTATATAATTTACCTTGGAAACTTTGGATAAATGAAGTATATGATCATTATTATTGATAATTATCAGTATTAGGTCCAACTGGAGTATTGATTATCATTTTAATTAGATATTATTAAAGGGTTAGATGGTAAGTTAAGCTAATTAATAATGGTGGCAAAGATATAAATATTATAAAAATACACGATTATATATAATAAAGGATTGTAATAATCTAATCCAATAGTACTTCTACAGACAAAATTTCCAAATTTCAATATTCAGACAAAAAATTCAATAATAAAAGGGAGAACCAAAAGTGTTTTGGACTTTTAAATTTGTTGGATATATACGCCAAATTAATAAATGTTCTGACAATTAATCATGATGAAAGAAAATGGTAGTAAAACCAGCCTATCACACTAAATAACCCAAACATTTGTCCAAACCTAAACAACTACCCTAACGAGAAATTAATACAAACTATGAATGCTCGGTAAATGTTATGTGATAATAGCCAGAAACTAAAGTGGTAATATAGCCGTAAAAAATTTATTAACAGCCGTAGGCGAGTGAAATCGCTTAGCGCACCAATTATTAAATTTAACGATTTATGTTAAATAATTAAGAAAATAAATTGAAAAATGATTAAAATGAATTACAATTATATAGAAACAAATATGGTGAAAATTCATGAATGGTTTGTTTAGATAACTATACACAGATATATTAAGATAATTATTGAACAAGATATTAAGTTCCTTATTTAAGATAACTGATATATAGTGATGTTATAATTTTCTTAAGTGCTTTCATGTAATTTTAAGGTCAATTTAAGTACTAGAGGTTTTTAATTATATAATTATATAAATACTTTTAACTAAAAAAAGTGTTCTTTTTTTTAAAAAAGAACTCTAGATGAAAACATAACTAATATTTATTGAACATATTGCTATTCAGGACATACTTTGAAAACCTGTTTCCCTTTTTAACTATTTAAAGTTTTCACTTATTTTAATTTATTCAATTAATGTAGCTTTTAGCCTTTTTTTTAAAATTTTTATAAATAAGGAAATTAATTTATTCATTATATCCCGGTTATTTTTGGTATCATTCTCTTATTTAAGTCTATTACTGTTAGTTAGCGGAACGCTGTTCGTCAACTTATAAACTTATCAATTTTTTTTAACTGAATTTCAGGGTATTTTTTCGTCCAGAAAGAAACCGTACAGATTGCTGATTTAGTAAATAATAATGGTCTTCTCCTCCATTTTCAGATATTATCGACAAATAAATGTGTTTTAAATTAATTATTGTTTATTTTGTTTATAGGCTACAGTGCTATGTCTTTTATGATTTTGTAATCATTTTAGGTTTGTATCGATGCACTGCTGTGTGTATATATGATTCACTTCGTTTGCTGATGCTGTGCCTCCGTATATTTTGATATAGATAGAAGCCGAGATATACAGTGGTGGATTTATTTTTGTGTTGCTGTGTAGTGGTCTACTTGCTAGCGTGCTCTCTCGATTTTGGGAGAGGTTTTCTGTTTGAGATGACTGGACCAGTTACAATTTGGGTCAAAGATGTAGGGGGTGGGAGAAGGCTGGGGTTCTCTATTGAACTTTGCCAACGTTCGTTGGCCGTGCAAACCAAGCTTTTATTGAGCTACAGTTTTTGACAATCTTGTGGACTTTATTTTACAGGCCATCTGCCTGAGATCTTTCACTTCCTACCTACATAACTATTATTTATTACTGGTAACCTAAAAGCATTAACAGCTTCACGACTAACCATCACTTGTTTATCTTTTCATTTTGTTCATTCCCATTTTCGGGGTGGGGTTTTACTTTCTGGTGAGCTGAGTCCATAAGTATGTCTATGTATATATGAACTATTATATTCTAGCTGCACGCTGATAATTACCACTTTCTCCTTTCAGAATTCTTGAAATCTCATTTTTAATTTTGATGAAATTACTTTGCTATCTCTACAAAAGCTTACTTTCTTCAAGCTACTTATCTTAACCTCTATAATTTTTCATAAAACAATAAGGTGTTCCATTGCATCTGTGGACTGCGCTAATCTTAAATAATCGGAACAGGAGATATATTCATACCTTCCTTTTAGATGTCTTAAACATATTACTACTTCTCATTATAGACTGTTTTACTTCTCCTCCCATCCAATAATGCTGAGATTATCTATTTTTATTGGGAGAATTATCTAAATCGTACAAATCACTAATTGCTCTTTTATAGTGTTGGGCTCTTTTCATACTGATTCTTAAGAGGGGAGGAGGTGAATTAACTATTCAGATATTCTTCATAACGATCTGGAAACAGATTAAATTAAAGAAACCTACACACATACTAAGATTAACTCGTCCTATACCATTCTTGAACACCGGCTTGATTTTTCTATAGTAGGTCATTCACCCCACTACTCTTCTTGATATAATCACATTTTCCCTCCTATCTGTAATTCTGACCACAATCTGTAGCTCTTAAGTTTAAAACATTTTCCTCCAGCAGCTCCACCATGCCCCAAACGTAATTTTCTGGCACCTTAATCGGGCTAATTGGGGGGCGTTGCGTCTTTTCTTTGCAACTTATTGCTTGGAGTGTTTTCTTGGCTTTGACCTTGCGTAGGTTTAACGCTGGTCGGTCACCCTGTGTGAAAATTGTGAGGGGTTCCAGTAATGTGTTTTTGAGGTTATGGAGCTTGGTGTTCGTTATTTAGGTAGTTCTTCAGTCTTCAAGTTCTACATTTGTCGGTTTTTCTCCATAAACATCCATGGTTCCATGGGGAATCTTCGTTCAGCACTTCAAATCTCAGCTGTAGAGAGAAACTAAGTATATGCCTATCAGGCAGGAAAAACTCTACAAATCGTTATATTCTTAGCATCTTACTAATTTTTCATTTTCTCGCTCGAGGATATCGTTCCAGATCTATTATATTCCATCAGGTCTAAATAGCTCAACTTTTCTAATACCATAAGTTTAAACAAAGTGCCGACAACTGCTACCTGAACTCTCCTAAACGGATAAAATTTTTCTATGGCCTGTTATATTGCCAAAAACTCTCTAATAACTTTTGTAATTAATCTGCTCATTTACTCCACAATTATTACGCTCTACTGTTCTGTAGCCTAACTCTCCTACTGAAAATACTAATTTCTCCACTCTCTTCCATTTTTTATCATCAATTATCCATTTAGATATCTTCCTGCATTCCCTTACTCTCTGCTTTTAATCTTCTCCTCTCAGGTATAATATTACCTTATGAGCCTCTTCGAATGATAATTTACGTCTATATGATAGGTTAGTGCAATGGATTTCTGAGTAATCTTATTTGAATGTCAGGATTTGGCATAATTTTCTTGCCCTTATAAGTGTTTTTTGAGGGAGTGTGCTTCCGAGCCTGACCTCATGTCCTCCAGTTCAACTACTAACTTCTATAATGCCTTTATACTAAATTAGCATTTTCTAAGTGCTATGGAAGCAGCCTATTGATCTTAACAATCCAATCCTCAGAAAAAGGGAAGTCACGCTTCTAAGATATACTTCTTAATTCTTACTCTTGTCAATGCTTCTTACTCCGTATTCTTTAAATCTTAAAGATTTTGAAACTACTTCTTTAATATTATCTTCAATATTACTTGAGATCATTTGAGTAGTCTTATTCCCTTTCATTTCAGTATCATCATATTTGGCTTTCAACCGCATTCAGCTCTCAGAAGGATCATATCTAGGTGATAAGTAACCAATCCTATCTTAACTGATTTATGGTCTTTCTGGCTACTTTATAAAATTATATATTAGAGGACTAAGGGAGTCTGGTGGTGCGCACTATGATATGAATAAGGCTTTTGATTACGAAAAGTTATAGTGAATATAATCTAGCCGCTTACTTACTTTACTTTAAGAATTTTCATCACTTCCTTTTGATATTTGTTCGCTTCCTATCTCTTTACTGCTTACATCTTGCATTTAAGTTTTTTCTCTGTCGCTACCATATAATCAGCACTACGTTTCGACGTGGAGCGACTTTACTTCTCGTTCTCTCTTGAAATCCTCGTGGTGTCGCTCCTCACCTGGCATAAAGTATCTAGATTCATTTAAACCATCTCTTCAACTTTTAATCTTTATTAACTTTCTTCAAATCGAGATTGAATTTGCTACTTTTCTTTATATTCTCGCGTGTCACTTCTTATGCCAATTGATGACTACAATCTACTCGAACCTTAACTATAATCTAAATTCTCACTCATTTACAATTAATGCGTCCACAAATTTAATTTGAATATAAAAATTTGCCTAATCGGTACTTAAAGGTTAATCTGAATTTATCTAGGTTAATCTTCCGCATGACGAGGATTGGATTTATCCCGATGGGCCAAGGCCGAGCAGACTCTGTGCCTATGTATAGGAATGATTTCTTTTATCGTCCTTTTTAAATAACCATTCAGATCACATTTATGTAAACAGTTATCCATCTACTAATATTAGAGGAACGAACACTCTATACTATTTCCTTTTTTTTCTGAAATACGGTTCTATAACGTCACACCTGTTAGACTAAAATAACATATTCTTGGTCTGAACTATAAAAATAAAATTATTTATAATTTACTTGGAAACCTCATATCACAACGTTGACTTTTAAAGGTGGGCCTCTTAAGAAACTATTATAATTGGTGAGAGTTCTGTCAGCGTTGCGGACATTATTAATTATTCTTCTCGCACAGCTACTGATCAAGATTATATAAGGGTCTTATTACCGCCCTTAGTTATGGAGTACATGCTTCTCGGAGGAGAACATGATGGGGGGGGCCGCTATCAGGTTCTACCAACCTTTCTATTGGAGGTAGGAGTTACGTGCCAGTCTTAAAGCTAAGAGAGGCTAATTTCATAAACTTTCCCCTATTATTATTCTATAAGAACTCTCTTGACCTCTATTTACATCTGCAACGTGACGTTGGTGCAATACTATATTCTTTCTTATAGTTACTACCATATATTATTTAATATTTAACGTGTAGATAATAATGCTCAGTAGAATATGGCCACTGCGCATTCGCATCTCCATTGCCTGCCTCATCTATAAGGCCAATCATCATAAGGGGGCAATGCTCACTCCGTCAATGAGCTTATTTTGGGTTAGAGCCATTGAATATATTACCCATGACTCAAATATCGTTGTGGTAGCCATCCTTTCTTTCAACAGGCACACTCTGTATTATCTGAATAGAAACTTCATTGCATTATTCAAATGTATTTAATTCTACTATAGTTATTAAATCTTACAACTCTCTAAATATAAAAACCATTCACCAATTATTAGCGTAAATAAAATAAAATAGCACACCTAATAATAGAGATTTTATGCGTTAAGTCATATGGGCTATGGAGGTAGAGCTATATACGGTAATATATTAATTATTATTTTCTGCTCCACTCCTAGAAAGGACCCCTACATTTAAATGACAGTTAATTGAACTGTAAAAAAAAAAAAAAAAAAAAAAAAGAATCGGATCCTTTAATTAAAAATATGGTTTTTAGAATGTCATCTTCACGGGAGAAATGGTGGTAAAATTATAAAAATTGAATAGTTAACTTTCACATTTATTTTATTTTCTCAATCGTTGCTTATGTTAACATATTGTATTTCTTAACTAAACTGAGTTTTACCGGTGAAATAATATATATGATAACTCTGTGGATTCATTATTATTAATTCTTGATCTATATTATTATTATTATATCTATTTAATTAATTTTTATCTATTAATCTATTATTTTATCTATTCATGTTAATTATTCTTATTATTATTTTTAATTATTTTAATTTTATTATTTTTATTATTATTAATTTAAATATTTAATTATTATTAATTAATTATTCATTATTATTCATTATTATTATTATTATTATTTTTATTATTTATTATTAATTATTATTATTAATTAATAATTATATTATTGCTATTTTAATATAATATAATAATATAATTTATATTATTATTATTTATTATTATTATTATTATATATTATTTTATATTATTAAAATTATTTTTATATGTATTATTATATTTATATTCATTAATTCCTAATTATTAATGGCTTATTATCAATTATATATTATTATGTAGTTTGGTTCTGATTTGTAAAATATAGTTTTTATTTTTATCACACTCTATACCATTTTCAAATAGCAGTAACATGATGTCGTTTAATAGTTGACCCTTATGGAATGAAAGTTATATTTTGAAAGCATAAATTTCTCATAATTTTCACCATTATGCTGTTCTTTTCATCACGTACAATAACATTATCACTAAACATTCTGCGAGGAGGACAAGTTAGAAAGCGCCCAACAGGTTGAATAAATTTAAGATATTTTTCCTCAAATCAAGCTCAGTACATTCCAAGTCCTGCACACACACACACTCCTATCTCCGATTAAATTATTGACTCTTATTACGCTTGTACATATGGTCCATAATTGAATGAAACGCGACCTTGAAAAAATTGGACGCTGTATTTACTAACAATAGTTATATATATCTTACATTAGTATAGGTGCTAGGCTTCTTACACAGTCAAAAACTTTCCCATTCATATAATATTCTTATTGAACTTTACTGATTGAAAATTTATGCATTTCCACTAGCATCCTGCAAGATTTTTTTGAGGGAGTGGGCTGAATCTTCCTGAGTACTGATGTTTTTGCTTCTACTCAATTTTTCATTGTTTTTATTTGAAAATTTTGATAAAATTTTGATTTCATCAAAATTTAGAGGCCAATTGCCTTTCAACCCCTTTCTGCGTATGCCACTGGGCATATGTCCAAAAGTACTAAAACAAATGTTTTGTATTCATTTTTTTATTTTAAATTTATATATATATAATATATTATATATAATGATATATATATATATATATATATATATATATATATAATATATATTTTTATATTTTATTATATATATATATATATATATATATATAATATATTTTTCAGATCTGATCAAGGTATGAAAATAGAAAAATGGATTCAAGAGATGTTTTTAATAAAATTCAGCCCCTTTGCATTAACGTTGCCAAAAATTTAGATATAGAAAGTGTAAAGAAGTTGGATGAATTTATAACATCAATAAGAAAAAAGGAAAAAAAAATTGATAATGTAACTTTTAGTGTGCTAGATGACTTAAAGGAATACATTGCAGTTCCACTATGGTAATGATTTTAAGGAAGCAAAATTCACCATCAAGGTATTACTAGCATGCTATATAATCTTATGTATGATTCAATGGAGAACATTTGTCATATATATATAATATATTTATATATAAATAATATATATAATATATAAATATAATATATATATATAATTATATATATATATTAAATAATATAGATTACATAAATAATTATATAATATATCATATATAATAATATATAAAATATATATTTAGTAAAAAAATATATAATATATATATATAAATATATATATATATATATATATTATATATCATATATATATATATATAATTTAGTTAATAGCCCAATATTTTTTCATATTTTTATTTATGATTATTTTATAGCACAAAATTCCTAGACTGTAGAGTCTGTACCCAAAACACTAAAATTTAACTATACTTTTTCAAATAGTCTTACTCTAAATGATAGTTGTATACATTTGTTAAACCTGAATCATCAAAAGCATTTCTGAGATCTTCCTTTTTACTCATGGCTGTTTTTACTTTAGGTTTCTGATGGCTTGCTTTATTACATTATACAAGCTTCTAATAGTGATATCCCCATTTAAGCTTTGAAAAGTTTGTTGTCACAATAAAGCGATGGTCATACTAGTTCTATACCCAGTTCTGTAAGGTGTTTCTGATACTGGTTTTTCATGTCATTGTTGCAAAATCATTTTTTTCGAAGTAAGGAAACTTTTAAGTAATGCTTGTCTTTTCATAGAGTTCTCTGGTGTTTAGCTTTGTGCAGTTTTAGAATAATCTATTGCAATCCTTATCTTTCACCATAACAATCTTCAAAAATCTTAAGAGTGCAATTGATACAAAATCCTTCTAATATGATGCAATGATGTTTGCTTTAATTTTTTTTTTTGTCATTATAGTTTCTATCTTCAAGAAAAGTTTTTCAGTGTACCTATAAAATATTGCAAAAACCTTGTTGGTTTTGTCAGAGTTATTATTTTTTGGATTTTCAATTTTTAGAAATTGTAGCGTTAAAATTTTTGATATATGGAAATAAGCCTTCAAAAAAAATTTTTGTCATTAGGCTGAAAGAAATGGAATTATGAGGTTGGATGCAGAACACTTTCACTAGCTTTGACTACAGAAGCACTAAAATTGCTTTTGCTCCAACACTACAAACCGTTGGATGTCCACATTTTGTGTTGGAGGTTCAAAAGGGATGAGAATGGGGAAAAATGTTACCCGAAGTGGCCCAAAATGCAGGCGTTGGCAAGTAAAAAGGTGAAGGGGAAAAATAACTTACTTAAGGCGGAGGGAGTAGGTGAGGGTATAGGCGAAATCCACAAGAAAGAAAAGACTAAGAGCAACACAGCTGAGGAGCACCACAATTAATCACAAAGAAGAAAGAGGAGGGCATACGTAGGTTCAATAGCCAGTGCGAGAGGGTGTTGTGGACAGTAAACGACGAAGAAGGCTGTGCACTGAAGGGTTGGTGAATTGGAGGATGTCATTTGTGCCGCAACTTAGACTGGATACATGAAAGGAAAGGTCGAATGAGGGTTGCGGAGACATTGGAAAAAAGTGCTTGAATAGGAGGTACAGGGGTGCGCGTGAGAAAACCTGCAGAGGCAGGTCGAAGAGCCCTGGACCGTTGGACAGGAGTGGGTCAGCAAGGGAGAAAACGCGGGCTGGTGCGCAAGAAGGTATAGGGACGAGGAGAAGAGCATGAAGAAGTAATTAAGTAGGGAAAAATGTGCGTGAAGTAAGGGTGAATTAATGTGGTGGTAAAGGCGCACTGGAGGGCGGCCAATAGTAGTAGAGATAGTAATGTAGGAGTATAGATATTAGGAGATGAGAGAATGAGTTAGGCAGCGAGGGAATTAAGACGGAGTTAAGTGAAGTGGGGGATGATGGGAAAGAGTGTAGAGGGGATGGGGAGGAACACGACGAGACGGATACGTGTTGGGGAGAGAGTTACATGGATGAGCTGAGGACGAGGGGAAAAAAACAAGGCAGGTTAGAAGGGGAGAGGATGTGGGGACTCAAAGTGGTTACATGAAAACAAATTGGGTGGAAAGAAGAAGATATGTGGGGGGAGGGGTAGGAGCGCAACAGCCGTTTATGGACGTCATAACAGGGAACCGCGTGGGCAATGTAGAAGATTAGGTGGGATGAAGAAGCAAAATGGGGGGACCGAGAGGAACGGCGGAAAACTAAGAGGAAGCGAAGATGTGGTGTAATGAATACAGAGGAGCAGATGGGAGGCGCCGGGTAGGAATATAGAGATGGGGTGTAGTGAAAAGTAAGGGGAGGAGGGAGCAGGGGAAGGGTGAAGATAGGAGAAGGGAAAGAGGGGAGTGGCCGCTGCTGAGGGAGGGCGGAAGAGGGGGGGGGGGGAGAACCGAAGGAAGGTGGGAGCCAGGGGAGGAGGGTGCAGAAATAGAGAGAAGGTGTAGGAGAGGGAGGGAGGAAATCCGCAGGGTGAAGTGAGGGGAGGGGACAACTGGAACAGTAGCCGAGGGTAAAATAGTAGATAGATGTGGAGTGAAAAAAGGACGAGAGGCAGAAGGGAGAGGAAGTGAGGAATGGTAGGAAGGGGGGGGCAAGTAAAGCCAGTGGGAGGGAGGGATTGTCAAGCCGGAGGGCGCACGGGTGCTGGGAAGATAGGGGTGGACCGGGTAAGGAAGAGTGGCGAAACGAGTGGTCAGGGAAGAAGAGGGTAGAGACCAGGAGATGGGGCAGGGGACAAGTGAGGGTGGGTCGGAGTGAGGAGTGAAGGATGAAAAGAAGGAACGCAGTGGCTGGGCGGAAGAAGGAAGGAAGTTATAATAGGGAAGGAAA